>PVIU01011683.1:0-63553 GCA_004026605.1 Ondatra zibethicus | reverse complement strand
TTTTCCTGACTAAGCAGCAGTAGCAGAAAAAAGCCAAGCCATGCCATTTTGAAATGCCTGCTTTCTGGCCAGGCTGCCAGCGTGACCTCTGACTCTTTCAGGCAGGAGGTCCAGATACAGAACATTTGAGTTGGGTTTGTGAGCAGAGTGCTATGGCTTGCTTCATGGCATAGTGGACTGACTGTGTGCCTGGAAGTGGAGCAGTGAGCAAAGCTCAGAGGTACAAGTGACTCAGAGGCTCATGAGGCTCCACCATGCTGGACCTGGCAGGGCAGGCAGGCACTACCATTTTTGACCTAGCAATGATGCAACTGAAGTTTTAAGAAGTACTTAGCATTTTAAGAAGTGCTCTCAGACAGTAAAGAATTACAGATTCACAATAAGACAGATTCAGACATAAAAGAACTCTAAATGGGTCACAGTGTTGGATACATGTATGTAGGCTTGGAAGAGAGAAGGGAAAGAGTATAGAGAGTCATAAAATAAAGTTAATGCTTAAAAAAAGGGTAAAGTCTTTAAAGAGACAGAGTACAGATAGTCATAGATTAAATAGGGGAAAGAAAAATAAGCCAGTGCCCACCTGGCCAGATGGTCCAGGAGCCGAGTGAAGGGCCCCTCCAACTCCTGCTGTGGCAGCTTCTTTGTTCTGCATGGCTCTGTTCCTGTACTGGGGGGAACCATCCAGAGGGTTAGGAGGGTGCCCACCCAGCCAGGAGGTTCGGGAGCTGAGTGCAGGACCACTCCAGCTCCTGCTGCAGGGGCTTCTTTATTCCACATGTCCCTGAATCCCTCAAGCCTGCCCTATTGTCTGCAAGGTCTTTGGCCCAGGAGGACTTCCTGCTCCTTCACAGAGGAGATCCACCCAGAGGGCACAGCCAACTCCAGTATTGAGGGGTCCTAAGAGAGGGCAGACCAAGAAAATCCCCCAAGTACACAATCAGTCACAGCAAAGATCGGAACAAGAAACCAAGACTCTCCTGGCTGCATTTGAAGGAAAAGATGGGCAGGCACCAATGCAAGAAGCCCTCCAACAACCTGAAAAGCAATATGACAAAACGAGAATCCAGTGAACACATAACAGGAAGACTTGAACACCCTATTCCAGAAGAAGTACAAGAAATCGACCTTAAACGTAGCATTATGAAAATAATAGAGGCCCTTAAACAGGATATGAAAAACTCCTTTAAAGAAAAGGATGAGAAGACAAACAAAAAGTTAGAAGAAATGAACAAATCTCTCAAAGACACCCAAGGAAATCAAGAAAAAGCAATCAGACAGGTAATAGAAACAGTTCAAGTCTTGAAGATCAAAGTGGAGGTAATGAAGAAAACACAAATCAAGAGATGGCTGGATATGGAAAATCTGGGTAAATGAACAAGAACTACAGAGACAAGTATAACCAACAGAACACAAGAGATAGAAAAAAGACTCTCAGATGCTGAAGATACTATAGCAGAAATAAACTCATTGATCAAAGAAAAGAGCAAATCCAACAAATTCATAACACAAAACAGCCAAGACATCTGGGACACCATGAAAAGACCAAACCTAAGAATAATAGGGGTAGAAGAAACAGAAGAACTACAGCTCAAAGGCCCAGAAAATATATTCAACAAAATTATAGAAGAAAACTTTCCCAACCTAAAGAAGGATATTCCTATGAAGGTTCAAGAAGCATACAGAATACCAAATAGACTGGATCAAAAAAAAATCCCCTCACCATATAATAATCAAAACAAAAAACATCCAGAATAATAAGAATATTAAGAGCTGCAAAGGAAAAAGGTCAAGAAACATATAAAGGTAAACCTATCAGAATTATACCTGACTTATCAATGGAAACCATGAAAGCCAGAAGAGCTTGGATAGATGTGCTGCAGTCACTAGGAGACCATGAATGCAAGCCCAGACTACTATACCGAGCAAAGCTTTCTTTCACCATCGATGGAGAAAACAAGATATTCCAGGATAAAAACAAATTTAAGCAATACATAGCCACAAACCCAGCCTTACAGAAAGTACTAGAAGGAAAACCACAACTAAAGGAAGCAAACAACACCCATAATAACACAGACATCTAAAAACCCTCCACCAGCACAAGTCAAAGAAGGGAAGCACACAAACTCTACCACCAAAATAAATAAATAAATAATTAACTGGAGTTAACAACCACTGCTCATTAATATCACTTAATATCAATGGACTCAATTCACCTATTAAAAGGCACAGGTTAAAAGAATGGATATGAAAACAGGATCCAACATTCTGCTGTTTACAAGAAACACACCTCAACCACAAAGACAGACATTATCTCAGAGTAAAGGTTGGGAATAGGTGTTTCAATCAAACAGCCCTAAGAAACGAGCGGGTGTGGCTATACTATTATCGAACAAAATCGACATCAAACTAAAATCAATCAGAAGAGATGGAGATGGACACTTTATACTCATAACAGGAATAATCCATCAGGATGAAGTCTCAATCCTGAATATATATGCCCCTAATATAAAAGCACCCACATATGTAAAAGAAACATTACAAGAACTCAAAGCACACATCAAACCCCACACACAAATAGTAGGAGATTTCAACATTCCACTCTCACCAATAGACAGGACAACAAGACAGAAACTTAACAGAGATATACGAGAACTAACAGATATAATGAATCAAATGGACTTAATAGACATCTATAGAACATTCCACCCAAACAGGAATGAAAATACCTTCTTCTCAGCATCTCATGGAACCTTCTCAAAAATTGATCACATACTCGGTAACAAAGCAAAAATCCACAGATACAAAAAAAAATGGAATAACCACCTGTGTCTTATCAGATCACCATGGAGTAAAGTCAGAATTTAACAATTCTACCCCCAGAAAGCCTACAAACTCATGGAAACTGAACAGTCAACTACTGAACCACTCCTGGTAAATAACTAAAGAAAGAAGTTAAAATCTTCCTTGAAATCAACAAAAATAAAGACACAACATACCCAAACCTATGGGACACTATGAAAGCAGTGCTAAGAGGAAAGTTCATAGCACTTAGTGCCCACATAAAGAAAATGGAGAAAGCACACATTAGTGACTTAACAGCACACCTGAAAGCTCTAGGAAAAAAAAGAAGCAGACTCACCCAGGAGGAGTAGAAGACTGGAAATAATCAAACTGAGGGCTGAAATCAACAAAATAGAGACACAGAAAACAATTCAAAGAATCAATGAATCAAAGAGCTGGTTCCTTGAGAAAATCAACAAGATCGACAAACCCCTATCCAAACCAATCAAAAAGCAGAGAAAGAACACTCAAATTAACAAGATCAGAAATGAAAAGGGGGACATAACAACAGACACTGAGGAAATTCAGAGAATCATTAGGTCTTACTACAGAAGCCTGTATGCCACAAAATTTGGAAATGTAAAAGAAATGGACAGTTTTTTAGATAAATATCATATACCAAAATTAAATCAAGACCAGGTGAACAATTTAAATAGACCTATAAGTTGCAAGGAAATAGACGCTGTCATCAAAAACCTCCCAACCAAAAAAGAAAGCCCAGGACCAGATAGTTTTAATGCAGAATTCTACCAGAACTTCTAAGAAGAGCTAATACCTATACTCCTTAATGTGTTTCACATAATAGAATCAGAAGAGTCATTGCCAAACTCTTTTTATGAAGCTACAGTTGCCCTGATACCAAAACCACACAAATATGCAACCAAGAAAGAATTACAGACCAATCTCACTCATGAGCATCGATGCAAAAATTCTCAATAAAATACTGGCAAACCGAATCCAAGAACACATCAAAAAAAATCCATTATGATCAAGTAGGCTTCATCCCAGAGATGCAGGGCTGGTTTAACATATGAAAATCTATCATTGTAATCCATCATATAAATAAACTGAAAGAAAAAAACCATATGATCATTTCATTAGATGCTGAAAAAGCATTTGACAAAATTCACCCCTTTATGATAAAGGTCTTGGAGAGATTAGGGATATGAGAATCATATCTAAATATAATAAAAGCAATATACAGCAAGCCAACAGCTAACATCAAATTAAATGGAGAGAAACTCAAAGCAATTCCACTAAAATCAGGAACAAGACAAGGCTGTCCACTCTCTCTATAATGCTACAATATAGTGCTTGAAGTTCTAGCAATAGCTATAAGGCAACATAAGGAGATCAAGGGGATTCAAATTAAAAACGAAGAAGTCAAACTTTCGTTATTTGCAGATGATATGATAGTGTACATAAGTGACCCAAAAAACTCTACCAAAGAACTCCTACAGCTGATAAATACCTTCAGTGATGTGGCAAGATACAAGATCAACTCAAAAAAATCAGTAGCCACCATTACACAAAGGATAAAGAAGCAGAGAGGGAAATCAGAGAAATACTACCATTCACAATAGCCACAAACAGCATAAAGTATCTTGGGGTAACACTAGCCAAGGAAGTGAAACATCTATTTGACAAGAACTTTAAGGCCTTGAAGAAAGAAATTGAAGAGGCTACCAGAAAATGGAAGGATCTCCCATGCTCCTGGATTGGAAGGATCAATATAGTAAAAATGGCAATTCTACCAAAGTCAATCTACAGATTCAATGCAATTCCCATCAAAATCCCAACAAAATTCTTCATAGACATTGAGAGAACAATAACTAGCTTTATATGGAAAAACAAAAAGCCCAGGATAGCCAAAACAATCCTATACAGTAAAGGAAATTCCGGAGGCATTATCATCCCTGACTTCAAACTCTATTACAGAGCTACATTAATGAAAACAGCTTGGTATTGGCATAAAAACAGAGACGTTGACCAATGGAATCGAATTGAAGACCCAGATATTAATCCACAAATTTATGAACACCTCATATTTGACAAAGAGGCTAAAATTATACAATGGAAGAAAGAAAGCATCTTCAACAAATGGTGCTGGCATAACTGGATGTCAACCTGTAGGAGAATGAAAATAGATCCTTATCTATCACCATGCACAAAAATCAAGTACAAATGGACTAAAGACCTCAATATAAATCTGACCACACTGAACCTGATAAAAGAGAAAGTGGGAAATAGCCTGCAATAAATGGGCACAGGAGACCACTTCCTATGTATAACCCCAGTGGCAGAGACAATAAGAGCAACAATGAATAAATGGGACCTCCTGAAACTAAGAAGCTTCTGTAAAGCAAAGGACACTGTCATTAAGACAAAAAGGCAACCTACTGAATGGGAGAAGATCTTCACTAACCCCACATCAGACAAAGGTCCGATCTCCAAATTATATAAAGAACTCAAGAAACTAGACATTAAAAATCTAAATACCGCAATTAAAAAATGGGGTAATGATCTGAACAGAGAATTCTCAACAGAAGAAGTTCGAATAGCCAAAAGATACTTAAGGTCATGTCCAACTTCCTTAGCGATCAGGGAAATGCAAATCAAAACAACTTTGAGATACCATCTTACACCTGTCAGAATGGCTAAAATCAAAAACACCAATGATAGCCTATGCTAGAGAGGATGTGGAGTAACAGGAACACTCATCCATTGCTGGTGGGAATGCAAACTTGTGCACCCACTTTGGAAATCAGTGTGGCGGTTTCTCAGGAAATTGGGAATCAACCTACGTCAGGATCCAGCAATACCACTCTTGGGAATATACCCAAGAGATGCCCAATCATACTACAAAAGCATTTGTGCAACTATGTTCATAGCAGCATTATTTGTAATAACCAGAACCTAGAAACAACCTAGGTGCCCCTCAATGGAAGAATGGATCAAGAAAGTGTGGAATATATACACATTAGAATACTACTCAGCGGTAAAAAACAATGACATTCTTAAATTTGCATGGAAATGGATGGAAATAGAAAACACTATCCTTAGTGAGATATCCCAAACCCAAAAAGATGATTATGGTATGTACTTACTCATTAGTGGACCCTAGCCATAAACAAAGAACATTAAGCTTATAGCTCACAAGCCTAGAGAAGCCAAATAGCAAGGTGAACCCAAAGAAAAACATGTATAGATCCTCCTGGAAACTGGAAGCAAACAAGGTCGCCAGGCAAAAGGTGGAGGCACGGGAATGGGAATAGGGGTGTAGGTAGGGTTGGGGGTGGGTGAAAGGGAGAGAGGGAGGGAGAAGAGAGAAGGGATGAACTGGGGAGAGCTTGGGGGAGTGGGACGGTGGAGATGGAGGAAGGGCGGATATTGGAGCAGGGAAGAAGATGTCTACATTAAGGGAGCCATTTTAGGTTTGGCAAGAGTCTTGGCTCTGGAGGGGATCCCTTGTGTCCATGGGAATGTCCCCAGCTAGTTTCTTGGGCAGTAGAGGAGAGGGTGCCTGAACTGGCCTTGTCCCATAGTCACACTGGTGAATATCTTGAATATCACCATAGAAATTTTGTCCGATGGATGGAGATAGAGACAGAGACCCACATCTACATCAGAGCAATGGACTGAGCACCCAAGGTCCAGTTGAAGTGCAGAAGGAGGGAGAAGATGAGCAAGGAAGTCAGGACCACGAGGGGTTGGTCCACCTACTGAGAATGTGTGCCTCATCTAATGGGAGCTCACCAAATAAAGCTGGACCAGGACTGAACGAGCATGTGATCAAACCGGACTCTCTGAATGTGGCTGCCAATGGGGGCAGACTGAAAAGCCATCAATAATGTCACTAGGACCTGTCTCTTCTGCATGTATTGGGTTTTGGGACCCTAGTTTACTTGGGTGCACACCTTCCTAGGCTGGGATGGAGGGGGGAGGGCCTTGGACTTCCCACAGGGCAGGGTACCCTGCCCTCTCTTAAGGATGGAAGGGGAGGGAGAAGGGTTAGTGGGGGAGCGGGAGGGGAATGGGAGAAGGGGGTGAAGTGTAAATTTTTGAATGGAAAAATAAAAAAGAAAAGAAAAATAAGCCACATGAATTCACAGAGAGTCTGAATTATTATATTATTGTGTTTTCTTTGAATTTTTTGACTGTGAAGAAGCTAAGGACAGAGAGACATTTCATTGTATGGGCTGCTAAGCTAAACCAGTATGTATATTATAAAGGTATCTTGACTTCAGAATTGGGTCTAAAAACATGTTGCTTGGGAAACGAGGTTCTTCTTTTGTTTTCACAGAAGATGAAAACCTGTGGAATGCATCCAGATGAACATGGTTTCATGGACCAAGGCCTCCTGAAAGGTTGCCGTGAACACTCTCAAAAAATTAATTTGCCCAACTGCCAACTGAGATGAACCTAGCACACAGGATACACCATAAAAGACCTGATTAACAATGCCCCCAATCAGCAGGAAGCAGTATGGACAAAACTATGCCCATATTCCCACATATTGTTTATAAATAATCTTTTACCTTTAAAGGGGGATATGATATAGAGATGAATAATTTGCTTTGGTATAGATCTTGGTTTATTGATATAGATTTAAGGTCAATTTTGGTATATGTTTATATATTTCTGATATTAAGGTATTGTGATTGTGTAGCTCATTTAAAAATGTAATGTATAATTAAGAAACATAAGTTAATAGAGCGTCATCTTTAATAGTCAAGATTGTAGTCATGTTAGTTAGGTTTTCTAAATATGCAGAGATATATTTCAGTTAGTTAGGTATTCTTCAAGTCTTTCAGAGATGTTCAGAATATGGCACTTAAAATGCTTTAAGAACTTAGGACTTTTCATGACAATGAGACACATCTGCTCCTGGCAGCACCAAGCTACTTCAAGAGGAAGATGGGCATCAAAGAGGCTTCTTATGGAGTTGGTTAGCCATTTGGGCAAGACACTGCTCTTGCCTGAACTGCTTAACTGGACATGCAGAACCCACAGTGAAATGACTGCTGAACTTGCCTAAAGGTGAGATGATCCTTCGGGGTTCCTGCTTCATGAAAGAGTCTGCAAGACATTCTGCAGGATACAGAAGAAAATGACTGAACAGTCTTTGAAGTTTCCTGTTTCTAATCTTAAGGTATTATACCTATGCAGCTCATTTTAAAAGAATATGTAAAGTTTTAGTCTTTAAAACCCATTTAGTGTATTAAAAATTACAAGTTAGTCGTTGGTCATCTCTAACAATCAAACTTATAAACATGTTAGGTATGTTTCCAACGTCATAGAGAGATATAATTCAGATAGATAGATTCAAAGACCTATAGAATATGGCATTTAAAATGTTTTATTACCATAAGGCTTTTTGTGACAGTGTGACATATCTACCCCTGGCAGCATCAATTTACTTTAAAAAAGAGTGATGCATTTCAATAAACCTCCTTATGGAGTTTGCTTTTTTTGTTGCAAAAGCTTGCCATTTGGGCAAGAAACTGCCCTTCCCTTGACTACTGACAATATGCTGTCCAAACTGGACAAGCAGCACACAAAAGAAAGTGAAAGTGAAACTTTGCCAAGACTGGGTAGGACAGTTCTTCAAAAATTCATGTTTCACAGAAAAGTCTGTCAGATATTACAGGCCTGTATGCTGAAGATGAGTGCCCTAACATTGCAAAGAAACTTTGGGTGATTGTCTAGGCAGCCAGATGTCTACAGTTTTAGAAGTGGCTTGCACTGCAGTTCCTGTTTACTTGGGTAATATATCTTTCTGGGGACTTTGATGGAGTTATAGATATGATAGTTATAGTTTTCCTTAGATACAATAAAAGGTAAATTAGGTATAGAACTTTGAACTCACCAAGATAGGTTAAATAATGGAGCATTTTCTCCAATATTGCAAAATAAAAATGGACTGGATATTGTGAAGGTCATGCTGGAGGACAGGTAAAACCATGAACCACATGGCACTTTAATTAATAGAAATGGGTTAGTTTAGGTTGTAAGAGCAGTTAGTAACAAGCCTAAGCAATGTCTGAGCTTTTATAATTAATAATAATTCTCTTTGGCATTTCTGGGGAGCTGGCAGTCTCAACAAAAAGGTCCAACTACATCCCAATTTCATGTTACCTTTGTTTGTTCTTTCAACTAGGCTACTTTTGTCATCTCTGTTGGACATTTTAAGTGACCAATTTCATAATGTTTTACTAACTATCAGCAATTTGCTATTCATCCTTTTGCTTTTGCTTGCCACATATTTAATAAAAATCTTTCATTTAAAATTGTAGATAATTCTTTGAGCTGTATGAAACAAACACTATGATCAAAATACATTGAAGAGGTCAGGATGAGAGAGAAAAATCAGACCAGTAGTGTAATATGACCAAAAGATAGCATATTCTTTCAGAAAGTGTTGGTTGGCACACCTGTTATCCTTGCAGTTAGTCTTAGGTGTGGCTCAGATGAAGAGAATAAATGTGTCTTATTTCAATCATGTTACATTATCATAATTTCTATGTTTCTTCAAATTTTACTGACCCATAAACTTTTAGTCCCAGCCTGAATGTCATAACATCTTTTCTAGTAAATTTTTATGGGATTGGGGTTTGTGGGAAATGTGTTTGTTTATATAACATGTGAAATTTCCTTCTCTAATTACTAGGTTTGGGTGACTCCTTGTCCCATTTTGTTCCAAATGATCCCCTTCATAGCTATTTTCCTACTCTTCAAAGGCATCCCAGTTTAGATGACATTTATGATAACCCAAATGCAATAAAAGTTAAAAGTTGTAGATTAATAAATATGAAAGCTAAAATTCTATATAGCTGCAGAGAGAGAAAAATTGTCTAATGCCCATGATTTTAAATCTTAACACAAGAAGCTGTCAAACAAATGTATGCCAAGTCTCAGTATAAGTCTTCACCGGCACATTAAAAGCACCTCAAAGCACATGTTTTACAGATGCAAGGGTCAGAAAGGGTCATCTTTATATATCAGGAAAGCATAATTTTATAGTGTGCTATCGATTTCATGCCATATAGCAGTATATGGCATCTAGTGAAATGCATACAGATGTGTCATTTCCCAGCTGGTCATTGTTAGAAATTTTCTTAATGAATATAGAATATATTTTCTTGAGGTTTTCAAGTTAACTTGCCATCTCTCTTGCTCTGTATAATATAATGAGAAGAAAAAGACAGAGAAAATCAAAATTATAATGCCACAAATAACAAACATTTCAATCATTACAATGAATGTGAATGGTTTAAATTCTGTAATAAAAAAATAACTCTTGCTTAGTTAAGGTTGAAAGAATACCTAAATGATAGAGAAAGATTAAACTAATCTGGCTGCATTATGTTTTTTTTCTGCAGGTTCTTTACAAATAAACTTTAATAAATAGATAAGTTTAAAAGACTATAAATGACAACAACATTATTACTAGGGTACATTGAAAAAGTAATAACAGGCTGAGCGGTGGTGGCACACGCCTTTAATCCCAGCACTCAGGAGGCAGAGGTGAGTTTTCTGTGGATTTCTGTGAGTTTGAGGCCAGCCTGGTCTACAAGGCTAATTCCAGGACAGGCTCCAAAGCAACAGAGAAACCCTGTATCGAAAAAAAACAAAAAAAGAGAGAAAGAAATATTAATAACAGAAACAAGGAATTCAATTATATAAAATAATTAATTAAAGTTTTACTCATTAATACTATCTCAATCTAATCACTTTATATATATATATATATATATATATACAAATTCATGTAGCTAGAGTTAAGCAAAACCTAGATAACAAAATATATTCTGATACAAGCATGGTGCTACATGCCTAGAATCCCAGAAAAGGAGAGGTATAATAAGAACACAAATTCTAGACCATCCTGAGCAACATACTATGAAGTTGTCTAAAGATGTGTGTGTGTGTATGTGTGTGTGTGCGTGCATCTGTACATGTGTGTCTATAGGTATATGAATGGATAGATGAGATAGATAGATAGATAGATAGATAGATAGATAGATAGATAGATAGATAGATAGATAGATAGATGGCTCAGTGGCTAAGAGGATTTGCTGCTTTTGCAGAGGACTATGTTCCATTCTCAGGACGCACATATTGACTCACAACCATCTGTTACCTTCAGTTCCAAAGTTCTTTTAGGGTACTGCATGCACACAGAGAGCAAACATCAGTGCCCGCAAAATACCCATACACATAAAATAAAAATAAATAAATCTTTCTTCAGCTGTAGAATCATACCACAGATAAATTATTCAATGTTAAAATTAATTTTAGAAAATAGTATAGGAGAATGAAACAATGTACCAAAGTATCATGGCTAAATACAGTTTATTTTAATAAATAGATGAGCTAACTATTAAAGTTCCTAATTAATGCATTTAATATAATTTGTATATATAAACAAACAAAGTATAAAGTGAAGTTAAATAAAATTTTATTGAAAACTCCCATTTCTAGTTTGGAAGATAAGCTGTATAAGATTACTCAGTTTAATATTGCATGTTTTAATGATGAAATATTAGAAGTATTTTTTTTATGTGGGGAGTAGATAAGAATGCCATTATTAGTGATATTCTTGTCAACCAATGACATAAAATAATTCATTTACTTATGACAAAAGTAAGAAATAGCTTTGATTACAGACCATATGAAAATTAACAAGAGCTTAAAATATACTATTTGAAAAATTAAAAGCAATAGTGAATCCAAGCAAGGCAGATGTGAGAACACTGACATGCAACATTTAATAATTTCCCCATATACCAAGCTAAAAGCTAAATGAAGCAAGCTTTCTAATCATAGCACCAAAAGAAACCAATCAACATTAGAAATAGAAGGATATTCAATCAATTTTTAAAATTCTTCAAAATCTGTAGAGAACTAACACACTAATGAACAGGTCTGTGCCCCTAGAGAATAAAACTCAGTACTACAGGAGCACTTGAGTTCCCAAAATTAAGTTTAAGACCAACTCAAATAACCAAACATATTTTAGAAGTTGAAATCATTTCCATTATTCTATCAGATGGAGAAATATCATGTGTTGAAATCTGTGAAATTTCTGAAGAGTGGTGATAGGGATTAAACCTCTATAAATATCATAATGTTATAGCATTTAAAAAGATTTGAGAATCAGAGTTGTTATAAGACACAGGTTACAATAAATTTCTAAAATAAACTCCAATATATACGAATTTTTGCATATGAAAAATGACATATACCAAACACTGGGTAAAACATGGACCATTCCTTCATGAATACTTGTTGTTGGACATAGAAAAGTTAAGTAAATTCAGCAAAATTTTCGGAAACTGGGATGTGACCTTTGGTCAGACCATCATCTGCAATCCAATCAGTTAAGCACAGAAGGCAGCAGCACTGGCAGGAGTTTCCTGTGAGCATCCCCCTTGGTCCTTTGATATGGAAAGGAGTCCTTCTGTTTGTCTCTGCTTATTGCAAAGCTCCCATTCCTTAGTGTCACCTGCCTAGAGCAGCTTTGCTTTTGTGTCCTTTCAGATGGCACCCTAGAATTAGAAGCTGATGAAAGATTTTGCTCACTGAGTCAGCTCATCTTTAAGATTCTAAGGACAAAAATAAAGGACACATTTACTCAAATAATATGTAAACACCCATTACTAGAGTTAACAGCTTAATAATGTAATAGTGCTTCTGGTAGTGTTGACATTAACACACACCCTTAATCACGTCTCCGGCCCTTCAGACAAGTCCTGAGAGCACTTGGAGCAAGATGAAAATATATCTTCTGGCTGGTTCTCTCCAGCTTCTCAAATTCATATTCCCTTTTCAGCAACTGACTTATAACACTATTTTCTCTCTCTTTAAACATATAAAGAAATGAAATGAAGCAAGCCAAATAAGTAAATACACACATACATCCATAAACATGCATAAGACCATCACAAGTCTACCCATCCATTGCTCTAGTCATCCTTGCAGAACATAATTTTTCATTTAGACAAAACCTATTGCTTTTCACGCATTGCCAAGTAGGTAGTGTTTAGTAGATGGCCTTACAAGGATTTAATGATAGTTGTTTTAGTTAAAGAAACTATGTGGGAAGTTTATCTTATATATGCATAAGACTCATCAATTTCTTTAAAAACATTTTAGCACTAACATACATATTTTAATCTAATAAAACCCTCCAGTGGAAGAGGGCTCTGCCCCTGAGTATCTTCCTGCAGGATGCTAGCTGACATTCACTGGTGTCCTCACTGCTTTAAAACACCTTGTTTAAATCTTTCCTAGAAGCATCATTAGGTCAAGAAGCACCTGTGCTGTCTTGTGATTAGAGGTAGTCAGCTAAGCAAATGCGTGCAATAAATATTTTGTGATAGAAAAGCTAAATTTAAAAGACTTAATATATAATGATACTCAAATGTTGGCTAGATAATTATACATAGATCCAAAATAAATCCTATCATTAAATCACTTGCATGTAGGTGCCATGGGACCCTCATTTAGAATTTTCCCTTATACTTCATACATGACTCTAAAAAGGCTGCATTTCAGCTCTTTGGATATTTACATTATGCCAGCGGCATGGTGCAAAGTGTGATCTGGGTTGTTTTAGCCTTTCATAATTTTCATAAATCTTAATACCTCCCCACAAAAGCACACAGGCTAGGCAAAAGACAGTGTGTATGTGTGTGTTTGTGTTTGTGTTTGTTTGTTTTAGTGTATACGCCCTGTTCTACAACAAATCTGCTAAGATTCCCTTCTGCTTAGATGATTGTTCCCATATAAATTCTAGGCTTGGAAATGTACCTGCATTGGGAGTGCTTGCCTAGCATGTCCAAACTCCAGGCTTCAACTCCCATCACCACACCAATGGGTGAAAACTAAACAGCTGTAACCCCAACAGCTGAGAAGTGGAATCAGGAAGATCAGGAGTTCGAGGTCATACTTGGATGCACAGTGAGTTCAAGGGCTGCATGGATTACAAAATATGTTGCCTACAAATAACCAAAGAAATAAAAATAGTAACAAACCTAGCTCTCTCAGGCTTTAAGTGGATACAGTTGTCCACGTGGGCACCATTCTGTAACATGAGGGCCTGCTTGTTGGGGTTTCTGTCCTGAATGGTTCCCCCAGTCATTTAGACCCAAGGAAATCACACAGAGGACTATATTAATGATAAACTGATTGGCCCATTAGCTCAGGCTTCGTAGTAGCTCTTATAATGTATATTAACCCATTATTCTTATCTATGTTAGCCACCTGGCTTGGTACCTTATTCGGCAGGGCAGGTCACATCCTGCTTCTTCCGTGGTCTGGGCAGGACTGCAGAAAGAGCTTCCTTCTTCCCAGAATACTCCTGTTCTCATTGCCCCACCTCTACTTCCTATCTGGTTTTCCCGCCTATACTTCCTGCCTGGCTATCAGCCAATCAGCGTTTATTTAAAATATAATTGACAGAATATAGATGATTATCCCACACCATATGATCCTTAGCTATGAGACCAATCCACTACTGAGGAGGCTAACTCCTCCAGCTTCTTGGAAGACCTTTTTTGTTACCAAACAATTAATTACAGAATAACAGAATATTAAAAGTGGACCAGACCTCATGGAAGAAACGACGGCATGCATCACTCAGTAACTTATTCACTAGAGTTAATTAAGACATTAATATAGAACTTCTTGTTCAGATTTTTTTCTCTTACTCAGGTACACTTTACTGTTAGGTATATTAGCTCTAAAAATGTTTAATTGGGTTTCTTTTTTATTTGTTTGTTTGTAGGCAAGAGCTCTTATAACCCAGGTAGCTTTTGAATGCACTGTATCCAAGTATTACCTTGAAACCCTGGTCTCCCTCCTTCCACCTCTCAGGTTCAGGAATGACAGAGGTATAGTTTATACCCAGTTTGAGTGGTGATGGGCACTGAACCCAGGATTTTGTGCATGCCATGAAAGAAAGGAGTTGCTCTGCCTATGTGTGTGACTACCATGCATTCAGTGGCTTGCATTCAACCCAGAAATGAAGAGGGATCAGGCAAGTCTGACATAATTTCACTTGACACCTCTGCCCAGCAAGAAAGTGGTTCTGGGAGCTGTGAGTTTGGCTGACTGCTTATTTCACAATTTCTATAGCAGAATAGCTTTACTATGTTCAAGACTATTTCCCAAACATTGGGTGCTAAATTGAAGAAATGGAGACCCAGTCTAATGCTAGGTGAACAAAAGAGCACCATGCCCCTTGGGATGCTTAACTGAATTTTTTTTCCCAGTCAAACTTCTCACAGGTAGACTGGGGTTTTACTGCTCTGTTCATACTCATAATGGACTTCCTGGCAGACAGAAAATCAGTTTAGTTTTTTAGATGTGTTCTTGAAGATATAATATTCAACCAAAGACACCATGTGCCCGGACTCTAACTGTACACTGCTTGCATTTCTTCTACACAAATCATATCACTCTATATTACCATCATTTTCATCTGTGCAAAATCTCCCCGCTTTATTTAATATTATGTTGACACTCCTGTGTTATCATGTGGATTAAGACTGAACGGTTTGCTGCACAGAGTAGAGGGAAGGTGTGGTGTTGGCGCCAGGAAGAGAATTAGAAATGACCAATGCATCAAGAAGGATAAGGGCAGAAGATGCAAGGGTGGACCCACAAACAGATTGACTTGGGGATAAGCAAGGCATTTATTATTTTGGACTTAAGTGTCTCTGTCACTTCATCAAATGACTGTGTTAAGTAGTGTTCTAATTAGGGTTTCTATTGCTGTGATAAAGCACCATGACCACAAACAACTTTGGGAGGAAAGAGTTTATTTCAGCTTACAACTAACTTCTCAAGTCATACGCCATTGCTGGCAGAAGTTAGGGCAAGAACCTGGAGGCAGGAGCTGACAAAGAGTCTATCGAGTGATGATGCTTGTTGAATTGCTAACCATGACTGACTTATCCTGCTTCCTTATACACCCCAGGACCACAAGCTTGAGAGTGGTACCACCCACACTAGCCTTGGCAATGTTCTTGGTTCTGCACCAATCATGAACCAAGAAAATGAACCACAGGCTTGCCCATAGGCCACTCTGGTGGGGGCTTTTTCTCAGTTCAGATTCCCTCTTCCAAAATGATTCAAACTTGTGTCAGGTTGATGTAAAAATAGGCAACACAAGTAGCAAAGAGTATGAGTTTTAAAATCCCAACAAAAAATGCAGCATATAATACAATAGGCCCACTATGAATTTCCCCTTTCAAACTGACTCAGCATGGGGGGAATAAAAAGGGAGACTTCCACTGAAGTCTCATGTTTGGGTTTCCCAAAAACAGAAACAGAAACACAACAAAAACAAACAAAAAACAAAATATGAACTAGTATAGGAAGAAACATTTAAAAACTGTGTTGTAGTAAGAGGAGCAGACCGTGTTCCCGGCGCCTGGCTAGCTTAAGCCCTGAAATAATTACACAGAAACTGTATTTATTTAATTACTGTCTGGCCCATTATATCTAGCCTCATTTTGGCTAACTCTCACTCTTGATTTAACCCATTTCTATTAATCTGTGTTTACCACAAGGTTGTGGCTTACTGGGAAAGCTTCTAACCAGTGTCAGTCTCGGACAGGAAAACCATGGCAGCTGCCACAGTACCTTCTTTCCATCATTTTGTTCTCTTTTCCCCATCTATATAAGTCCTGCCCTATCAAAAGGCCAAGACAGCTTCTTTATTTAACCAATAAAAGTAACCCAAATACAACAGGACCTCCTACACTGTGTAAAACTGCAAGGCTTGAAGCCAACCCATCAGAGTATGATAAAGCCAGCCACGTATGAGCAATTGATGTTTCTGGAGCCACTCTCAGAAACAGGGTAGCATATCTTTTAGAATTGTGTATTTGAAACAAAAATAAGAGCATTTGTAGCACTTGTTCCCATTGCCTATTGATCAGAGATTGAGACAAGCACCCAGCCTTCACCAAAGAAGCTTCATACTGCCACGGACTGGGGCCGTTCATGCAGAAACCGGTAGCTGCCCAAAGTGTTAGCACTAAGTGATGGCGCAGTATGGAGCCCATCCTTATGGTTCAGAGAACATTTCAGAAGGGCAAGGGCTGGAGGATGTAATAGCCAGAAGATGAGAAGATGTGATGAAAAAATAAATCTTCTGGAAATGACATAGATGTTGTACTCATGAACTCACTGCAAGACCTGCACAAGACTGGGCCCAGCAACATTCTCCATGAGTGACTATTGCTAGTTAACACTTGCTTAGAGAGGAGTGCCATTTTCTTCAGTGGTGTAGTCAATGGTAAGTTGCCCTTGCTCTCACCCATAGCTGAATGAAGAACTCAAATTAAACTCAGCAGGTCATGCCTGGAATGAAGAGGAGATGAACTTGTTTGGAAGAAATGTATCAATGAGAGAGGGAGGGGGATAAGAGAAGGGAATGGGGGTGGAAACAACTAAAATTCATGATATAAAGGTAGGAAACGAAACTGTTAAACAATTATTATGATAAGATTGAGCCAGGTATGCAAATATCCTGGGCCAGCTGCTCTTCAAGAGAAGTGACTAAAATGGTCTAGAGTAGAAATAGTCTGAAGGACAGCAGAGGCAGGGGCATCAGCTTCATTACTGTTTAACTGGTGCAGCTGCAATGAATGAAGCAGAACCATGGATTGGGCAGATGTGGGGCAGGAAATAAAAGATGATATGGACATGCCATGGCCACAAACGTATCTGTAGAAATTAATCCATGGAAATGGGTGGAATACAATATTGTAAAAGTAGTATAAACCCTGAATGTTCTAAAGTCCAGCCTTATAGCAAAGATAATTTTAAATGAAAAAAATCCATTTCACTGTCATGCTACAAGACATTGGTTTAAAATAGAGAAAAAATTACTACAATGAATGAAGAAATGTCCATGCTTAAATCACTGAACCTCAGCCCTCCCCAAATTGGACTCACGGGGTTTTATCAAAAACACAGGTGTTTAAGCCGCACACTCAAATATTTTGATTTGATCAGCCTGGAAAGTAGTCAGGGAACCAGGAGGTTTTTAAAAAAATATTTTGCAGGTGAATCTAATGTGTAGTCCACATTGAGGAATGCTCCCTTAAAGTACAAGTTCAGATCAAGAATGTTTTAGATATTAGGGCTTGGGACCAAAGTGCTATGCTTCTAATTTGAGCACATGGATTGTAGTTGCAACTGGAAATCCCTTGGTGGGTGCTGCTTAGGATTTCCAAAGCTAGTTCCAGTATGACACTCCCAGCCTCAGTTTTTGAAAAATACTCTCAGATGCTCTGGTGGCTCTTCATTTTGCATTCACAATGTCAGATGGCCAGAGGGCCATTGCAACATTTTAGAAGTGTTCTCTGAAGATGAGGCTCTGCCAAGACTGAATAAACCAATTCACTGACAATGGATGGAACCGTTTGCCCTGAACATGCATTACTAAGTAAGCCTGGAATCATTAGAATGTTGAAACAGTAAAGAACCCTGACCTGAGAGCGTGGCTACTGAGTGCTTGACAGGCACTGTGTATTAGCTTCCAAGCTTCCTTTCTTTGGTAGAAGAGTGAGTCATGACCCCCCTAGTTTTCATAGTCAGTGATAAGGCTGCCACTAGCACTTTAACCTGACCATTCCCTTAAGAAGAATCAGGCCTTTTGGTCAGCATGTTTACTAAGCAAAGTCAGATGCACGCCAGGCTTCTCTTATCGCCAGAAGCGTCTAGAAGAAGAAAATGCAGATATAAGCGATGACGCCCAATTTTTACTTGACAGTTGCAAATAACATTTTATAATGAGAATGATAATACTTGCTTTGGGTATTTTTTCAGGCAAAGAAGAAGAAAATCCTATTTATCGAGATCAGTTGGAAAATGCAGTCACCAAGATAATGGAATAATCCATTTCATGCCAGTGCATGTTAACTCTGCATGGATTTCCACTTTTCAAAATGTAAGAGCATACTGCAATGCTCTTAAATGCTAAAGCTATTCAGGACATCACTGAGCAATTATGCACATCATGTGGACATCTGCCACAATACACAACACCGTCAATTCTCCTCTAAGCTCATCTCCACAGATGTAGCTGAGTTAGCCTTTTCAATTAGGTTATCAAGACTCAGATGTTTAATTTTTTTAAAGGAAGGTCTCTAATCAACTTACTTTGAAAAGTTCTACTAAGCAGCAAGGCACTTAATTATCTTGCTAACCTTTTGTTCAGATGCTTTGCGAATAATGACATGAAACATCTCGTCTTTTCACTCCCAAGCCTTTCTTTCTTCTGATTAGGTTCTGCTTAAATAGCATCGTCTTCCTTCAAGTTCCTCCAAGATGAGGGATTTTCTTTAATCACCTGAAACTTGCTGGTCTGCCTCTTTAACATTTTGGGATATCTCATTCAACAAGCTTAAATCAGCAGTGTAACGACCCTCTCCTAACAGTTTGAACACATTAATTGTCATCTCTTTATCAAGCTTTTATATGATTCCAAGCACATGAAGAAATGCAGGGTGAGTTTTGAAATGTGAGATGATTGCAATGCACTAAAATGAGCTTTTCTCCTCGTATACTTTATATGAAAAGAAAATGTTAATATGGTCAAATTACATATTCACAAGAGAAAACAAACTTCTATTAAAAATAAAATGGAACAACTCACAAAAATGTATTAATCAGATATTTAACTGGTGTTTTTTTTCCTAAAAAGCACAAAAAGCAAGTATTAAGCATGTGTTTTTCATGTGATTATAAAATGTCACTAATACCTGCCAAAGAAATACTGTGTTTCAAGAATTATATTCAGTTGTTTCACAGAAAATAAAAGAACTCACTGCCTGGTTTTTTTTGTGTTTGTTTTAACACAGACGACAGTTGAACTGAAAGAATACAAAACAGTGAAGAGTACACCTTAATGCGGTTGGTTTCTACAGCTTAACGTAATAACAAAGCCTTTGAAACCCACAAAGCAGTTCCATGGGAAGAGCATCCCCTTCACGAAGGTTTAGGGGAGAAAAGGTGTGCATGGAGGCAACACCAAAATTTCATACAAAGCTGAGGCTGCCTGCAATGCTCTCCACAGGCATGCATGGCTGTCCAGCAGTAGCAGCCAGTGTCTGGCTTAGCTTCCAGGGGCTTTACCTTCTGCTGACATCAACTTGGCATTCTTTTCGAAAGCAACACTTGTACACTTGACAGATAAACTACCTGTAATTAAATCCATCTGATATGTGAGTACAATAATTTTAGAATTGGACTGCAGAGAGACAGAGCCTCAAGAAATTAAGTGCAGTATTCTCAAAATTATTCATTTTAGGATTTAAGAGGACACAAGTTTCCACAAGTTATTTACTTATTTGTTTATTTGTTAAAACCAAGTCAATAAAAAATTCAACAGGTGCTTTAGCAAAAGATATACTCTGAGAGAAAGACATCTGAATAAAATTCACAGGACTAGACTATCAGTCGATCCCTATAAATTGAACACTAAACATCCTTATCTTCAACTTATGAGATGATACAAGCACACAAGACCACGATTTACTTTTTTCTTAATATACATGACTCCTATAACAAGCGGCCTTTTAACTGATTATTTTAAGTTGTATGAAGCAAAAGTTTAATTTTTTTAAACCCCACTATTAGAAGTTTATGTGCTTTGTAAAGTTACGTAGTGTATAAATGTCCAGACGTAGCAAGTCAACGAACAGAAGGGAAATCAGGGAATACTTTGGGAGCCCTGTGCTCTGGGCTTCACCTATACCAGGCTTGCTGAGCTGGCAGTGGGGGTGGGGCGGGGGTGTTTGTTTAAAGCAGCCGCTCACACAAAGTGCTCTCACACCAAGGAACTGCAATTCCGTTTTTCCAGTTTTGTGATTCTTATGCGATAGCTGGTTTCACCTCTAACCCCGAGGAATTCCTTGCACAGTTCTAAAGGCTAACACTATAATCCTGAAGCTTGCATTTAAATAAAGTTAACATTTTAATCACTTTGGGTTGTTAAGAAGCTGCCGTTTTTTATGTAGGCAGTGTGTTTTCAAGCTTCAGGAACGTGCTTCCTTTTGGTTAGCCTAGAGATCACTAAGTATCCCAGCCCCACCTTGAACACTTGGGAACACCTCAGCATCCCTGGGATTACAAGCCTGAGCCACCAACCTCAGCAGGAAGTATTTCCTATTATAAAATAACTCCATTGACTGATGCACGTAAGTCTCAGGTTGGGTTCTTTATTTAAAACCCCCCTTTTGTATTTTTCGGTTTCATTAGGAGCATATTGACGACAGCACCTTAGAATTTCAAACCATCTTTGTTACTGTTCACGTCTTCAGTGACAGGGCTATGCCGTATGTATCTTAGGTGGAAAGATGTTATCTTTGAAAGGCCTCATCGCTGAGGATGAATTGTCAATCTTTCAAGGCAGGAGAGCAGAGACTCTCACTGAGAACCACACTCAAAAACATCTTCACAGTTAAGTTGTTGTTGTTTTTAATTTCCATGTGAGGTTAATAACACGTGCAACTGAAAACTCTTGACTGGCTCAAACGAACATGGTGTTGGCCACACGGTCCAGGCATAGTCTTACAGCTTAAATAATATTGCTTATTTAAAGACATATGTCAGTTATGCCTAGGATATCTGACCTTGTCAACATTTCCTGCTGCCTTTGGGTGCATATAAATACTTAAAACATTTCGGCTCACCGAATCACATCCACTGCTTTTCATTTTATAACATATAGCAAGTTCTGTAACTGGGACAGCCTTGTGCTTTAATGACCTGTTGGAGCCCTTATAGATCAATGTTTGGAAACACAAAGTGCAGAGTCACAGGAAAGCGTCACATTTAGGTTGGTTACATCCAAACGAGGCCAAGCCCTTCCAGATGGTCATGGGTCCGAACCTCCATATTTTGTATTGTCAAAAGTAATAAATAGGGCCCAAAGCCGCTGCAGCATTAGCAACACTGAGGCATATTGAAAGTGGCTTTTGCATTTTCAATTCAGTAGCATAAATGAGACAGAGAGAGAGAGAGAGAGAGAGAGACAGAGAGAGAGAGAAAGAGAGAGAATGAGTCTAACAAGGGAGCCAGGCTCACACATACAGCAGCTTATGAGGGCTGCCTTGATATTCTGAAGTGGGGAGAACCCTGTCAGATGGCAGCAGGGATTTGTCCCTGCCATCCCATCCCCTTGTCTCTAATCACCCATGGAGAGCGGCGGTGCTTTTGCAATCGGCTATCAAATCACATCAAAACCTGGCCTGGTATCTGCATATTTGGAGCTCCACTGGAGCAGGACAAGTCTCCCTGTGTCACTCTGAGGAAGGAGTCATGCCATCCCTTCTTTTCTCTTATGAAACCATCGCGGGGATGGACAAACTGAATTAGGAATCAGAGTGCTGCTCCTGCTTCCCAGTGTATTCCCCTGAAACAGTTGCCTGTGTGCCTGAAAGACAGTTCACTATTTGACAGTGCGGTAGTGAAGACCACTTTTTATCTGTGCATCTGCATTTACGCAGGCATTTGTTTTTACTAAAAATCAAATTCCCTTCTAACAATTTCTATATATTTATATTATTGTAACATTGTAAGCACCATTCAACAGAAAGATAAATACAGGTCAAGATAGTATTATTACACTGAATTGAGATATTAACATGCCTTTCTTATGAAGTCCACCCACCTGTGTAGAACACATAATTTTTAAAGTCTGATTTGTATACAACATTTACATGTCAAATTTAATAATGATATGTATCATAAATCTATGCACTTAAAGGCACATGTGCACACCCCTCACCCAAACAGAGCTATGGTGATAAGGAATAATAGACTCCATCTGTAGTCATGCTTGGCACTAAAATTGTACCTGTAAGAAGAAACAGACAAAACTTAACAAATTACCTTCTTATTTGAGACAGGATTAACAGAGATCTGTGACGAGCCACAAACTTCCTTTGATTTAAATCTGATGTGACAAAGTATAAATAAACTAGTGAGCGACACTGTCAAGTTTGCGCTGCATTTCTGATTTTTCGCCAGGGACCTTCTGAGGTTGAACTATTTTAATACTAACACTATCTTTTTTGATACTTTCTCTCCTGCCTTCTCAAGATGGTAGAGTGGAATTCTCCAGAGGCGATGAGTATTACTCCATTTTCCCTTACTGGGGAGAAGTGCCTGAAGCTAGGAAGCTTTACAGTGGAAGGAGGTTTGATTCATTCACGATATTAGAGGCAAAGAGTCAGGATCAGGCCTGAAATGAGGCCTTGATAGCAGGTGGCACCATGCAAGTGAGTGTGAGAGATCATGTTACAAGACTGGAAGACAGAGACAGATGGAGGAGTCAGACCCAGGCTGACAACACAACTTTCTTTCCTAATAACTGGATCACTTCTAGGTGACCTAAGGCTCTTCCTCTAGAATCCACCTTCTCTGTTGTGGCTCTGATGAACAAATCTAGGGCTTCATACACTGCCATCTCCAGCCCATTAGATTCCAACTCTTAAAAATCCTCCCTCCATACTGAGAACCAAGCCTCCAACTCATGAAACTTAGAACAAATCACACTGAAATCACAGTAGCCTAGGCAGAGACATAAGAATCTAGCTCTCTTCTACTAAGCTAGATTTTTAAAGGGGGTTGCAAAAATATGAACTGTTACTTTTCTAACTAATTTTTTTTGTTTGAAAAGTAAATAGTCCTCTCCAATGATGGGCTCCCTGATGGACTGTCCAACCCTAAGCAATCAGCCCTCAACAGATATAAATAATAGAAAATCTAAAGGGATTTAACAGGGTATACCACACACACACACACACACACACACACAGAGAGAGAGAGAGAGAGAGAGAGAGAGAGAGAGAGAGAGAGAGAGAGAGAGCAATTAAATAAAAAGAGGTCAAGAATTTGGGGGTGGATAAGGATAAATATAAGAGGAATTGGTTAAGAAAGGGAGGGATGGAGAATAAACTATACTCGACAAACTCCAGATTTCATTGTCATATTTAGAAAAAACTTTTCTTTTTAAACAAGTCATTTTTTAAATTGAAGTAACTTCAGAAAATATTAAGCAATGACTAAAGCAACTAGGGCTCAAATATACTGAGAGTAATAAAAAAGTAAAAATAGGGATTAAACTAACGATTCCAAATGGAATAGCAATCATTTTACCAGAGTGATGTAATAGCATCTTTCTTGTTCCCACTTGTCTCCCCATTCCCATAATAATAAAGTACCTTCAAACTATGACAGATACTACTTCATGCATACAGACATGGTGTTATGCCGGCAAAATCTTAAGTAAAACGAGCCCATAATTAAATTTGCAAGGATTGGTAAATCTCCATGAGAAGCTAATGCCATCTCTGACTCTTCCTCTGTCTTCTGATTTTAATAGACTGTCCATCAAAGATTGTGAGTAGTCAAACACCTGTCTACATCTTAAGACTGATAAACAGAACATCGAAACTTCATAAGACTGTGTACCATGTAGAATATGAATCTTTTCTCTCCCTGCTTCCAAATAAAGCCCATCAATAAGAGGGCATAAATGATGCTATAAAAGCCAAGGGCACAATATAGATAAACATATGTTAACTTTTAATGTCAGTAAAAAAATAAATAAATAAAGAGAAACGGAAAAATAGGGAAATTTGGTATTCTGAAGATTAATTTTTAACCATGATTATAATAAAACAGAGCTAAAAGTAACCTGAACCATTTGGACTTTGGCACTTCCTGAAGCCTATTAGTTAAGCAGTACAGCCATTCACAGATGCTGTGGGAATGAAACAGCGTCCACCTCCTTTGACCTCATTCCTGCTAGGGACTTAATAACTAAAGCAAAATAATCACTCTGGTCATGAAGTCAAATATATCTATTTGGTTAGTTTTACACTTTTCTGCAGGCATGAGTTGCTCTGGGATTATGTCTGTAGCCAGCTGTTCACAAATCGGCATACCTGGATTGCTCAGGAGAAATGTTTATGGCTGGGTGGGGCTACTCCTCAAACATAACAAGCGAATCCCTTCATCGAAGACCAAGAAAATGATATTTCAGCAAGCACTCAAAGCCATGTTTGAGAAACCATTTTCAAATTAGGGTTGTGATACCTGAGTGTCTTAGGGTGGGTGAAGGAGAAATAAGGGTCTGCCAGGCTACGTCATTCTTGACTACTATATTTTTAAAAGAGGGAATCACATAATTCTTTTTCTCTCTGTTTGGCTAGCCATTGGGGTCATCCAATATGTGTTTTAAAAATAACAATTCTAGGAGGTGGTGGTGCACACCTTAAATCCTAGCACAAAGGTAGAGACAGGTGGATCTCCGTGAGTTCTAGGTCAGCCTTGTCTGCAGAACAAGTTCCAGGACAGCCAGAGCTACCCGTGGAGATCATGTCTCAAAAAGCAAAATAAAAAAATAAAAATAACAATACCTAGGTCCATCAGGAGTAGATAATTTTTTTAACAATCTTAAACTTTAACTAATTTTTATAGACTTTAATCATATTTTTTCTTGATCTCTTTCCTGATTGAAAAGAACGGCCACACTCTTATGCACCAATGTTCTTTATTTCTCTCTGTTGTTGATTATTGCTTCCCAGCATCTTCTCTTCCTAATCAAGTAGAAATGTCACTACTCTATGTGAGCTGATGGTGTCCAGGTGTTCCAAGCCCTGGGAGACTACTGACTGATATGCTGAATAGTTAACATCTCTTTCCTCCTAAGGAGAATAATTCACAATCATGGCTTTCATTGGACCATTTGCTTCATTCCTCTTCATTTCATAGTCTTTTTCTTCAATCTTTCTAAACATTTTTATTGAAGTAAATGTTCACCCAGAAAATTGCTCAACTTGAAAATGAACAGATACAGACACTTGCAACAATAACATGAAACCAAACATTTTGAGGACCCCAAAAGGCCCTTTAGGGCCCTTTCTTGTCACTGGAATCCTCCTCCAGCAGCAAGGCTCACCACTGTCCTCACACAGAACATGCTCAGTTAGCCTGTTTGGGTAACAGACTCTTCTCAGTGGTATCCAATTTCTCTCATTCAACATGGAGCTTGCCAGGTTCAGCCATGTTGTATGTACTTACAGTTGGTCATTGCTTTGTGCCCTCCTATCCTTTCCTCAAAATGTATCACATTCTCTTCTCCATTCTATTTTTGATGGTTTCTATTTTGCAAAAATTACTAGAACTGCTCTCATGAACATTCTGCATGTCTTTTGTTTGCCTGAGAGGCTGGTTTCAAACTCTACATCCTCCTACCTCTGCACCCTAAGTACTGAAATTAACAGCATGCATCACCACATGCAACCCTCGTGTGTATCTTTAAAACATATGTATGTGCTCTTTCTGATGGTTGTGGGTCTGGAAATGGAATTGCTCTTCCAGGGACAGGTATGTAACTTCAGTTCAAGATTCACCAGCAAAGTGTTTCCCAAAACTGTGTCTCTTTTCACAGCATAGACAGAAATTTCCAGCTGCTTCAATACTTGGCACTGTCTACAAGTTTGAACCACTCACTGTGGGGTTTCATTGCATATTCTATGGCTTGTGCCTGAGCTGTTTCCTAGAAGAATGGTGTTCAGGATCTAAAATTCCTTTGTAGTTCTACCCTTCACAGTCTATACTATTCACATCCCCTGTACCCAAGGATTAAATCCTAAGGTAAATTTAGTAAAATGGTTACAACGTTCCTCTAATAAGCTCCATTATTGTGATTAGGTCAGTACAAATAGAAATAGTCAGTATTCAGCTCTTACACACAGTTTCAATTCCCCCAAACCTATAAAAAATAAATACGTAATTAAAAGTAAATAGATCTAAATGTTGGTCCCATAGTACAACATGTCCACTAGAAACTCCAAGGGCGAATGGACTGCCACTAACTGCATGGGGCATGAAAGGATGTAGAGCCTCAGCCAACAAAACTTTGTGTTTCAGGAAGAGATCAATGTTTACACCATAGAGCTGTGTAGCTATAAAAGTAACATGAGGTGAAATGGAAGTTTTAGTGGTGGTCTTTCTTTCTTTCTTTTATTCCTAAGAAATGTAATTAACTCAAGGAATTTGAGCTAACAATATTACTCAAAACTCTTATGCTAGTTTTCATTTTCTCTATGCTGTTTTGTCATTAAAACTTTAGCAAAAATGTAAGCGTAAATCTAATTCCCAAAAATATTATGCCAGGAATACCACCAACTAATGAGACATCTTAAAGACACTGAATTAGACAAAGAACAACAAAAGATTGCTTCTTTGAAAAGCATCATATCTGAATTAAATTTTCATTTTTTAAAGCAAAACTAAATCTTATATTAACATGCTGACAGGGTATCTCTCCTTGCTACATCAAAGATAGAATGAGTTGGAAACAGAACATTTTGTATACTCCCTAGTGGTTTGATAACCTTAAAGAAGGCTGAAGCTGTACCAGCTTTGGGGAGGGAATGAATTTGAGAATAGAGAATGATATAGCTAACCCATTCCCTCAGGCAAAAGTTGGAATAGCTGTTTAGGAAGAGATTTAAGAGTAGAAAATGCCTCTCACATTAAAAACACGTTACTTCTCAGAAAAAAAAATTAGATTTTCAAGCCAGAGCTTTACACTGCCCCGTTCTCAAACAACTAAACCAAAGTTATTTAAAGATTAACTAAATTAGAGAGAAAGTTCACTAAGGCTTATATACCACGAAACCTTATAATTGTTTTTTTTTTCCAATTATAAAGATTTCATGTCTGAACAAACACTTTTCTTCTAAGCTGCTGAATATATTTAGGGTAAATTAAACTATTTAAGTCAAGCAATCGCAACAAATTAGACAACAGCCTCTCTTGCTCTCTAAATCACAAAGTCTTCAGGAATGCTTTGCAGTGACCCAAGAACCGAACAATGAAAGGATGCTAAAAGGTACTGTCAAGGAACCGAAGCTAAATGATGCAAGCTTTGTCTAAATCCACCCAAACAAAGGCAACAAATTGCCATGTCATGCACTGGGGAGCCCTACTTGGAAAGTAGTGACGAGAGCCTGTGCTCTTCTGCAGTGTCAGATCAAACCAAGTAAAAATGAACAAACTGACTTGGTTCACTTATGTCTTAAATGCGTGTGTATTTCTTCATTAAGTGTATCAATATACTCCTTAGTTCCACTGTTACATCTTCTCGAAGTAACATATGTCACATAGAAGTAACAGAAATTTGTTTTGTCCCCACTGATCACAAAGCCATTCAAAGATGGCACCTGTCTAATGCATTTCTGATACAAACAGTAAGCTTTCTCAGGGCATTGCCAAGCTTGAGGACGCGGCACATCTGAATATATGATCTAGGACCTCAAAAGTCTATGCCTTAGAGCAACCCTTCTCTTCTTATATAGGCTTTTCTAAATGAGAAGAGAATCCATGGAGAACTTACCAGACAGAATTAGAAGTGTTGATCCTAATTATAACTTGTTCATACTTGTTACACAGGTATATAATAGATTGGATACTTTCTTTTCCATCCAAATTTCTGGCATAAACTGAACGCCAATGCAATATATTGACTGCTTGTTGTTGCTATACCAACAGCCTTTCAAAAATGATCAGTCAAGTGATAATTTGCCTCATGGGCAAGAATAGAAAGCAAAATAATTAGCAACCAGGGTAGCACAAACACCCACTAATCATAACAAACACACAAGCAATCAAAATGATCATCACTGGAAGCAACAAGTAGGGTCATGCTACCATACTCTGAATGAAACACAAACTCAATAAAACATGTTCTTCCCTGATATGTGCTGATCTTCACTGGTATTGCTGATATTCAAGAGCTATCAGAGGACTCATGCATGCCTACACACTTACACATATCAATGTCTGGCTTTCCTTCTTTTGTTTTCATATAGCACCATTCAGCAACATTTATATACCTTCTACATACCACTTGATATAGACCTAGGTCGTTATTTTTAAAATAATTGTAATGTATCAGCATAAATACATCATTCTTCTCTTGGTAAGTTCTTTATCTGTATATAGATACTAAAGCAGTTCCATTATGTCAACAAGCAAAATTATAATACATATCATTTATAAATATCATATTTATCAGTAAATGTTTTGTTTTTAACTCTTAAAAAGTAGAGTTTGAAATTTAGGATTATTAAGTTTCAAAACATGTGTTTTCTTTTATAAGAGATAATCTGGAATTAGTTTTCAAAAAAAAAAAAAGATTGAAGTAATTCACACTACTAGAGTCCCTGTGTTCCTCCAGGCTCATACAAGCTGAGTGTTCCTGCTAGGCTGTGAGTTGAGTTCCCTGGAAAGCAGCCCTTCTGAGCTGTCCAGCCAGCGGCAAGAGGGTTGGACTTTCATTTCTCATATCGAAAGTCACTGCTTGCAGGCATCCACAGAAATACTATAACCCTGAGCAGGGCAGCTTTCTCTAAGAAAATTCTTGGAGAATGAAATAAGCTAAGAACGGTTCCCTCCAAAACTCTCAGCAATAGGATAATTACTCAATTCTAAAACAGAATCTGACCCCAGAGGAAAAACATGTACCTCTTTGTTTTAATTTAGGTGTATCTAACTACTAATACAGAAGCATAGTTCCACATGGTCATGAGTCAGTTGATGTTTTTATTCAGTGACAAGTTGTTATTTGCCATTTGCCAATTTTTTTTTTGGTCAATGTTCCCTTAGTAACTTTTTGTGGGAATTTTTTTTTTGTGTATTAGGTAAGCAAACCCTTGTTTACCACGTTACAGACATCTGTGCCAAGACATCATTCATTACCCATCTAATTGATCATTTTAAAACAAACAAATTGGCATCATGGACCTGTCAGGAAGTAGGTGATATGCTTCAAGGATTTGACAGAAAGAATTCAAATAGTTGGGCTCTGTCCAGAGATATAGACAGAGTTAAAGTATCTAATAAAGATTCTAACAATGAAAGACAGTATCCCAATCTCCCAATCACCGGGGTTTAGTGAAAAGCATAAACAATACATTTCTCTCTCTCTCTCTCTCTCTCTCTCTCTCTCTCTCTCTCTCTCTCTCTCCAATTTACCCATCAAGGGTATTTAGGTACAGCTGTCAAAAAAGAGAAGTACCTATTTCTATATACGGTATCAGTGGAGACCAATCAAGAAGCTAAAAATCTCACTCTCTGTTACTCAAAATTAACTAATATTCCAAGGCTCTGATATGAGAAATGACTGAATGAGGTACCCTGGCTTATGTTTCTACCAGGCAGTATCTCTAGAAAAGTCAGGGATGAACCTGGGCTTTTTCCCTCTAGGCTAAAGTTAGGAGAATACAGTTAAAACAGAAGGTAAATAAGATCCCAAGCCTCATAACAATACGAAAGTGTCAAGGCTTAAAAAAAATCACTTATAATGTTTAGAATAAGGAATATACAAAACCAAATAAAAGGAGCAATCAATACATTCTTTGAGTTAGTACCTAACTTGAAAATAGCAAGGACGTTAAAATTATTATTAAACTGTTCTAAAATAGCCCATGATAAAGATGTTTTAATATGCATTTTAAACACATCCAAAGCTAAAGAAAAACAGAAAGTTCCAGAAAAGAAATCAAATAATTATAAAACAATAGAGAAAAAGTGTATTTACAATACAGAATATCAAAAAATTTAAAACTTAGTGACTGTATTCAGTAGTACAATAAAAGATCTGGGAAAATAATCAGTGAATTGGGAGACAGAAAAATAGAAATTGCCCCAAATTGAAGAGCAAAAGAAAGTGAACTGAAAAAAGACAGTACAGCCATAACGTCCTACCCCTAACATCTGAATCCTGAAGACAGAGAGGAAAGAGTCCAGGTCTAAAGAGTAGCAAAAGAATGAGGGCCTTCAAACTTCCAAATGTGGTTAAGACTTAGGTTTAAAGATTCACAAGGCTGAACAGCCCTACACAGGACACACCAAGGACAACTACATCAAACGCATCCTAGTTAAATCTGTGAAAGCTAATGAACAGCATCTGCCCTCAAAACAGCTCTGCTCTACAACAAACAGAGACGGTTACAGAAAACCACAGCCGGACGTAACGTAAATAACGAAGTATGTTGGTGTGACCAGCCCCGGTGGATACATCTGCAGCACAGCTCCCGCATCTATGACTTGCGGAACATCCTGGAAGAGGGGGTGGAAAGCTTGTAAAAGCCAGAATACCAGGAAGTTTACTGTGAGAGTGCAGATTTCAGAAAGAAAGGGCTACATAAACAAGACCTGAACAATGACAATATCAACAGATGTGCTGATGCAGAAGGGACACCGGCTCATTGGGTCCCACCCTAGACAAAGAAGAACAGGCAACTAACGACCCCTGAGAGGGTGAGAATTAGTCTATTAGCCTCTCCCAGTAATGAGTCCTTAATTGGTTATTCATGTAAAGTTGTTAGCCTTGAAACCATATACGCACAAACAAAAACTGGACTAACCATTTGAGAAAAGGAGGTACATGGGAGGAACTGGAGGGAGAGGACATGAGAGGGGAGGAGGAAGGAGAGAAGGGAAAGGGTGTGTGTGTGTAATTATATTTGAATTTAAATGTAAAATAATTGTTAATTAAACACACCACCACAACAAAAGGGCCATAGTTTATCTATTGAGGAAAAGCTATTCAAATCACCTTGTATTATCTCTTTTAACCATAGAAGCTAGAAGTGACCTAATATGTTTCAATGCAGAAAGAACTGTCACCCTGGAATCATAAAATTAGTAAAACCAGTCTTTGGGAATTAAGAAAACATTAAGATATTTTCAGATTTGCAAAAACTAACAAACTTTGCCACCAGAAGGGAGACAGAAGGGCAACAATGACAAAGGAAACAGACCATGACAGGTGGCATGCTGTAGGTATTCCCTCTCCTCTGGAACCAAGTAAGTGACTTGTTATGGTTAAAACCAAAATTGTAGCCCTATCTAATGTGAATTTCAAGGTATAATGGGCACATATTTAGGGTGATCATACTGTAAGTTAGGGAGGAGAAATAGATGCAAAACCAAACAGTTCTCTGCCCAAACTGAGAGAATGATAATACTAGTTAGTATACTAGTGTAAATTATAACTGTAATTTATACTGTGGTTTATCCTAGGTGACTGGTACTATATAGAACAAATAAGTATATGCACACATTATATATACACACAGATATTAAATAAGACTGGTTGTGATGGATAGATGGATATATAATCTTGATAAAATAGGAAGAATGGGGAATTCAGAAATAGACCCACAAAAATATATCAAAGCAGACTCATAAAGCAGCCAAAGCAATAAATCAAGGGAAGTTGAACTTCTCAAACAATAGCACTCGGAGACTTAAACTTTTGCATGCAAAAAAAATGAACCTTGGCCTGAGTTCTACATCCTGTTCAAAAGTTAACTCAAAATGTACCACAGACTTAAAAGCAAAATTTTTGGAAAAAAGTTGTAGACACCTAAGAATGAGCAGTGTGCATACAGGTGCCATAAAAACGTTGAACTGAGAAAGAAAAATGGAACTTTTCAAAGCTTAAAATACTTTTTCTGTGAAATACCCAGTTAAAGAGATGAAAAAACAAGCTATCAACCATGAGAGAACATCCTTAAACTGCATACCAACAAAGGACTAACAGCTAGAACATGCTTTGAAACTCTCAAAAATAAACATCAAAAAGAAAACAAATCAGTCTAATTATAATATGGCAAAAGGTGAGGTGAAACACTCCACTGAGGAGGACAGACATACACCAGTTCTTTAAATCATTAGCCATTAGGAGAATAGTAAATGTATTCCTATAAGGAGGAAAAAATTAAGACTCTATGCTCATATCTAATGCTGTTGAGGACGCAGGGGGATCCCTGTACTCAGACACTGCTGCGCACTGCTGACTGGAACATGAAATGTCATAGTTACACTGATAAACACTCCTCCCGTTTCTTACAAAGTAATTGTGTAACCATCACACCCTCCTTCCTGCAGTTGCGCTCCTGAGTAACTAACTCAGGGAGATACCTATGTTAACACAAACATCTCTACATATATGTAAAGTGGACTTATTAACAAGACTCCCAAACTAGAAAAAACCTGGGGGCCCTTTAGGGAATGAAAGTTGAAACAGGTCCTATACCATCATCATAGAATGCTACTCAGCCATGTAATGGCACCAATTATTGATACATAAAGCAAGCAGAATATCCAGAGCACTGTGCTGAGGGGACAGTCAATCAGAGTGGCAAATTGAGTATTATTCCATATCTGCAACACGTCCAAAATAGCAAGAGGGGTAAGGATGAAGTGAGGTGAAGAAAAATAAAAGAGAAAAATGGAGGATACTTTTAGAAACGTGTGCTTTCTTTCTTCTTCAATGTCAGTGTTGAAACCCTGCAGACGTACTGTACTTTAGCTTATTATCGCTATTTATTATGGTCTCCTTATATAATTCAGGCTGGCTTCAAACTTGCTATGTAGCCCAGGCTCATTTCAAGTCTGTTATCCTAATGTCTGCATCCTTTGAGTCCTGGGATTGCTGGTGGGAGGCCACACCTTTTGCGCGAAAAGTTTTGGGAAAGAAAAATAAAAACATCTTTGCAAATAAAGAGAAAGTCCAAATAAAAATCAGAACACTGATATTGTGCTTTCTATAAGTAGTTCTACAAAATATTGCTGTTGTTGGAAATTAAGTAAGATGTACGTGGGAACTGCACATTGTAATTTATAGCTTTATATCAATCTACAGTTATCTTGGAAGGAAAGTTTAAGTTTTAAAAGCAACTGCCCAGCTGGGCAGTGGTAGCGCACACCTTTAATTCCAGCACTCAGGAGGCAGAGGCAGGCAGGTCTTTGTGAGTTCGGGGCCAGCCTCATCTACAAGAGCTAGTTCCAGGACAGGCTCCAAAGCTACATACAGAGAAACCCTGTTTCAAAAAAGAATAAAAATAAAAAACAAAAAAAAATGCCAAACTTCTTTAACAAGACAAGCATTTCATAAAGGAAAGACCTTATTCCCCACATTCTTTATTACATTTATTTGTTTGTTTGTTTGTTTACTTATTATTTAATCTCTCTCTCTCTCTCTCTCTCTCTCTCTCTCTGTGTGTGTGTGTGTGTGTGTATAAGAGAGAGAAATCATCCATACACACTTGCTCATGCCACCATGTGCCTGTGGACATCAAAGGACAACTTGCAGGACTTGTTCTTTCCTTATCTCCTGGGAACTGTGGGTTGACTTGGTGGCAAGTGCTTTCTGCCGCTCAGCCAACTCACTGACCGGCCACCTCCTTGTGTTCTTAGCAGCGTTTGGTACTCTCTGTGTTTTTCAATGTTAGCTGCTCTAGTATATGTGTACTGGTTCCTGCTATTTTAAACTTACTGAAACGTGAGTTTATCCTAGATCTAGGAGAGATTCCCATTAGAGGGTCACTCTCCATGCAAACTGTTATATTTGCTTTCATTGTGTGTGCGTGTGTGTTTTTTTCTAGAAGCTTGTGTAGTATTTCTTCCAAGGGAAGTACTAATGGGTCCCAGCTTCATGCCTTCAACCAGCTGTTCATGCAGAAGAGGGGACAACCCAGGGGAATGACTACTGGAAAACAGATATGGAACACTGAGAAATAAAAACAGAATGAAGCACATTCTGTCCTTTCCATGCAAGGTAAAGACCCAGCATCCAATCTGATTCTATCTAAAGCCATCACTGGCATCCAAAGGTTCTCTGAGCCAGGAGGAGGGAGGCTGGCCCAGTGTGTATCACTAAACACAGAGATAGTCAGGACCATGCAAACTGTACCAAATTTGCCAAAGTTTCACTCAAAGCAAGGGGAAAGAACATCAAAACAAACTCCAGTTAATCGCCTGTGAGGGGGCCTAAAGAATTGTGATAAGCAGCTTGATCCAGAGAAAGACTATTTTCTAACATTTCCTGGTCTGTGGGAGATGAATGAGAGTGAGTAGACATGACGCAAGAAGCCAAGAAATCTCAGATAGAGGAGAACAGACACATTCTCTTTGAAGACACCCAACTTAGAATCTAGGTGGGGTTTAGTGAAATTCTAACTTCTCTTTAAACCTACTAGAAGGAACATGCACCCAAAAGTAATTCGGCACAGATTTCAAACAACAGAAACCTGCTCAAGGTCAGCAAACACAGACCCAAATTTTATAATTGACATGTATGTCCTGCTGCTCACCTCTCCTGACTTTCGTGTGCTGCCTAGGGAATGTTACTGATGTGTTTTGCTTTGCATTTTTGTATGTATGCCTTCCTCGGGTGAAATCACTCAGCTCCTCTCCTGGAAGGAGGTGGGTATACTACAGGTAAATAAAAAGCAAGGTCCATGCATAGTGTGATGGGTTTTAGTAAGGAGATTGTTCTGTTTACATACTCTGACAAACGGAAACATGTTATCACTACACTAAGAGATTCTTGAGGACGCTCCATTTCCTAATCTAGCTCCATGTAGAGGAGATCATGAAAAGAGCAGATGTTTCCAAATTACGACCATTGGTTTTACATCTGAAATCCCTAGACACAAAAAAGGGGGAGTTTCTGTCAAAACCTTTATCTAATCATTGTGCTTTCCCTCATCCAGAGGCAGAGGTTGCTTTTCAGCATGTCCAGATGGCAGCAGCATAACACACTTCCTGTTAAATCAGTAAATTGCCGATTACAGTAAAAGACTGCTGAAGTTAAAATCTTTTAAAAGATCCAGCCACTCTTCCTGGTTTATTTATTTGCTTCACTCAAAATGGAAATTCTCATTAGAATTATTTTCCCAGCATATGTCTCATGTCTCACATGGCTTTAGCTTTCTGTAACTCTTTAGAACATGAGGAATGCAGTTGAAACTAAGACATAGGAAGGCATGAGAAGTCATCTTTCAAAGTATATTTGCTTTATCGAATGGTACTTTCAATGTGCTATGTGAAGCGTTTCATGTGTTGAACATGCAACAGTATTCCTTCCTCATTATCATGATATTTCCAGCTAGTGCCTATGTTACAGTAGGATAATACTGGGATAATAATAACATCAATGTTCATGCTAATTCCTCCTGACTAGAAAAGCAAATGAGAAATCTAAGAAACACTGAAGTGCTCTAGGGAAACCTAAACCGCATTAAAAATAAAAACACACAGTTCTCATATTGGACACTGACATCTAACACAGTGTTCAAGAGTTCTTTTAAAAAATTAATAATACCATGATAATAAAATGTATTAAGTATGCTCATAGATTCCTAGCAAGTATTTCAAAATATTTACCAATGCTTATCAAGTTTCTTGTACACAATCATAAGGAAATCTATGACTGAACTAATCCTTTCAAAGGTCAGGACATTTGGGAACATGCAAAATTACAGTATTCTTTTTTTCTTTCGTTTTTTCGAGACAAGATTTCTCTGTAGGTTTGGTGAAAATTACAGTTTTCTAATAAGGTCACAAACATCAAAGTCAACTCAGCAAAATGCTTCTAAACAATATCATTGCTTTAAGTATACAATTCAATTCATATAATTCAAATAGGAGTTAGAGCCAAAGACAGAGTTGTTTCATGCTGTACGCATGCTACACATCCACCCTGCATGTCTAAGTGCTACAGTATAAGATGCTCAGATATAGGTATCATTCAGCTTTTCTGTTGTCTTCATTATTGGCATCACCACAAAGCAATGACCTTTCATTTGAGTCTGACAGCTGATCTGTCATCATTCCTACTACACTGAGCAGACAAAAGTAAATCACACCTTACTTTTCAAAAATAGTTTCTGAGGTTCCTTATAGGTTAATAAGGTCAAATTTTAAACAAAATCTATGTATACAAAGAGAATTAGAGGTAAGAAGAAAGCAAATTAAATTTTGATGTATTTGTTAGTCCATTAATTGTTATACGAGCCTTTGAAATCAATGACTGTGGAATTAGTACCAAGTGTTGACATTCACTAGAAATCAATTAACATTTCCTAGAGTGGGCAGTGAATGGATGGGACAACATGAGATTCTTGGGTTTGTCTCCTGCAGGAAAAAAACATCATTGCTGAACAACGTTCTCAAGAATGTATCTCAGTGGGGTGTTATTTGTGGTATTCAAGCACAGAGCAATTGATGTTTAAAATAAATCTATTATAATCACTGTAAAAATAAGTTGTAACACTGACATTTTTTCATATTTTTTCCTGTTTTCATACCTCTGAATCATTAGGAGAAGCCATTCTTTCTGTGCGAGGCTCCACATGACTTGTACAACTTGGTTAGGGACCAACGAATAGACGCTGTGACTGAATATTCTAGAGGTCGGGTTTTATCTTATTTTACAACTCCTCTCACCTCTCTCTGTGTAAATCTTAATATTAGCTAGCCACAACCATGAAGTTGAGTGTTTAATAAACACTTGTTTCTGTCTAGCAGCCCCCACAAAGTCACTGTGCTTTCAATACATTTAAACTTCTTTAATAAAATCCTAACAACATATTTTGTAAGAAGAGTATCTGTAGAGAACAAAGGTCCTACCCCTCTTGCTCAGGAAACGTTTAGGTAGTCAAAGTGCACAGGTAAAATATTAATTATTAATAACTAGATCTTCAAACTGGGTGGTGGTGGCGCACACCTTTAATCCCAACACTTGGGAGGCAGAGGCTGGTGGATCCCTGTGAGTTCGAGGCCAACCTGGTCTACAGAGAGAGTTCCAGGACAGGCTCCAAACCTATACAGAGAAATCCTGTCTCAAAAAAGCCAAAATAAAAAGAAAAGAAAGAAAAAAAAAGAACTAGCACTTTAACGCTTAAATGATAAATGTAAATATATGGATATATGGGCCATCCGAACTATTTAACATTTAGGACACCATCCTCCCCAGAAAAGATTCCACATTTCAGTTTTGAGTGATCCTCTGTGCATGTCCAAGCTCTCTATGATCCAGGTCTTTAAAATTTATATCAGTTAACTTAAAATTTTTTTTAAAGAATCCATCATAAAAGGCTCATAAGTCATTCATAAAACCATCAGCATAAGTCACTAAAATATGTGTGGGAATTATGGTTATAAAATATACAAAAAAATCAGTCAATGACAAAGGTTCATGTAGATAGGAAGTATAAAGGGAACGATGTTCTCATCATTCAGGCAAAGGCTGAGGCGATCCTTATGTTAGGAATATTTCCTAACGCGAGCTCCCCACCAACGCAAAATTCCCAATCAAGCCACATCAAAACAATCCAAATTAAGAAATATCCAAGTTTAATGGAAGTTCCCGAGGGGGGAACCGAGAAGCCGAGGGAATGGGCCCACCGGGAGGAAGGAAAAGGGACCACGTTTTCCTCTTTCGGGAGATCATTTAAATACCCTGGGGAGTGGTTCTGGATCTGGCCTGCTGGGATTTGGAGTCCAGACCAGGCCTGGGGGCTGGAGCCTATGTTCCCAACCTGACACCTTGAAGTGGACAAGTCATGTCCCCAGGGAGTTGCGAACATGATGTGTACGAAGAGAATTTCTCAGCAAAGAGCTATTCAGCCACTATTGGATGACAAAGGGATGGGGTAGAAGGAGCCTTGTGTATACGTGGGTTTTCTCCTCTTCCATTATGAACCTCTTCTCTGAGTCTTGAAGCAGCTAGAATTATGATGAGCAATGTATGACAGTTAGCACCTGCTAGTTGAGATTAATTGCATAGAGTGAAATTGTTTGACTAAATGAACTCTAAATATGATTTGATCCATCTAGGAAAAAACAAGCTGATAAACAGATCATTGCATCAATGTTCTTTAGGAAGGGCATGTTCAAAGTTTAGCGCTTTATACTTGTAAAGATCGGGCAGAGAACTACACCTCTACTGTGAGACTACTTCTAATGCAGTCTTTTCTTCCCAAATATACTGTTTTCTTTATTTATAAAGATGATACTATTTCTTTGGGAAAAATATTCTTCTCATTCATATTCACTACCAAAATTGTTGCTTTGGAACATAAATGTGCCATTAAAAAATCAAGAAAAACATATATCTATATTTCTTCATAGAATGCAATTGATTCTGCATTTGTGAATCTCTGCACATCATAAAAGAAGGCTTGAAAAGTAATCACTTTTAAGTTCTATGATTACAGAATCATAAACTGTTTCTATGATATAAACACGTTTACATTCCAGTAGCTAGTATAATCATGTGTTTTGAAGGTAAAGAGACAGAGGTAGCTCTTTGAGGGATTAGAGTTAATATAGATGAACAGGTTTTAGTTTATTATGTAATTAAAGGCAGTTATAGATTCAATGAAATCTAAATATATTAAATTGGGAGGAATAATAGTTTCCTTTGCTTCGTGTACTTTGAAGTGCTATTGTTCAAAAGATATATTCTATTTACATTGATGCCTTTCTGAGGATCAGGGCTGATCTTCTCACGACGATACGGTGTACTCATTGTCTTTATTAAGTTTACTTAGTTTTGAATCAATTTTATTGTATCAAGACAACAACCTTTTCAAAATCAATGTTTGCAAAATACAACCTTCTCTGTATTTATACTTTCAAACTACTTGTGCTGTATCTGACAGGAATTTCATTTAGACACCAAACCATCAGAGCACATTTTTACCCAGTATGTCAGAATTTTTTAAATGGACTATTTAGACCATTCATATTTTAGTTACTTTATTGATTCACACACCATAAAATTGATCCATTTAGAGTACACAATTCAATGGGTTTTATGTATTCACAGACTTGTTCAACCATCACCACAATCAATGTTTGAACGTATTCATCTTCCCCTAGAAAGACATAGCCATTAGTATTCAGTTGCCATTTCTCTTGTCTAGCACCTTGTCAGCCTGAGGCAACCCGTAATTTGCTTACTGACTCTAGATTTGTCTATTATAGATATTTCACATAAACAGAATCATATAATATATATTCTTTTATGACTAGTATTTTTAACATACAGCACAAGATTTTCAACATTGATTCCTGTTGCAACAGTGAGTCATTCGCTTTTACAGATGGGTAATTTTCCATTTTATGATTATATTCATTCATCTGTCAATGTACATTTCATTGTTTCAATTTGAATGTTGATAGGAATAATGCTGATATTCATGCACACACACAAGTTTTATGTGAATGCATGGTTTTACACCTCCCATTTATTTATGGAAATATAATTGCTGGGTTCATAGGTAATCCTATGAATGGCAATGTGAGAAACTGCTACAAAACTTTCTGAGGTGAATGTAGCATTGTGTGTTCTTTCTAATCATGTGTGGAAGTTGTAGTTTCTCTCATCAGAGGTGATATGGCCTGTTGTTTTTATTATAAATATCCTGGTTGGAGAGAGTGACATGTCACTGTAGTTTTGCTTCACATTTGTGTGAAGAATTACGCTCAGTATCTGCCAATATCCTTTCTTAGCCATCTGAGTATTTTGGTTGGAGAAATATCTACTCAGATCTTTTGCACATTTCAACACTGAGTTGTTGCCTTTCAGTTGTGACCCAAAAGAACACATGTTACTGTTGTACTCCTTCAACAGATGTGTGATTTTCAAACATTTCCCCCACTCTGTGACTTACCTTTTATTTTCTTTATGATGTGATTTGAAACACATATTTTTTGAATTTTAACTAAGTCCAATATATTTGCTTATGGTTTTGTTATAATATCTAACTAAGAAATTATTCCCTAATATAAGATCATAAATATATTCTTAGGTTAATATCTTTACATTATAATCCTTTCAGTTAAGTATATGATACATCTGGATTGAACTTTTAAATAGAGGTCTGAAGGTGGAAAACATTGAGATCCCAACTTTTTAAATGGATTATTCCAGAATATTCTGGACTCATTGCATTTCCATTGGCCATTTATACTTCCAGTAATTTTTGATATATAACAATCAAAGTCTATATTTTATAAAGTGCTCCCTTTTATGACTTCTATTTCTCTTTATTTGATTATTTAAGTAATTTTTTAGCATGTGCCCTAACTTATAGCATTGTGAAGCCCCCTGTTTTCTACAGGGTTTCTAATTGTTGCTCTGTTAACCACATATGAGTTATAGTTTTAGCTGTCTAGTAGTATCGACTTCTATGGTCAAGTGACCATGCTCCTGCTAGTGCCGTTGACAGCCTAGAGTAAGTAAGGTAGAACTGTCAAGTGATGTTTAGAAGACACTGACAAACATTTCCTGTTGTTAGACCTCCTTTTTTTTCATGAGCCTGGCTACAAGGACCTCGGAGAATTTGTTCCTGTGTGCTTATTGGCCATTCTGGGTAAGACACTGCTGCAATAACCCACCAAGAGTTCGTGAACAACATGAGAAAATGCATGGGTCTCACTGTTGGGCAGCTCTACATCTGTCAAGAACCCTAAGCAGCCCTCTTCCTCCTTCCATTTTTCAGAGATTTCTTTGCTTTGTTGTGCTATTTGGAAATTCTTATTTATAAGGAGAAAAACCTGGGAGAAATGCTACTACTCTATTCTGGTAGAATTGAAAATAATGTTTCATTTTAGCATCGAAAATGACCATGTATTCCACTTGAATTCCACTAATATATTTTGTTTCCACCTGCTAATAATCTAGAAAGATTCAACTATTTTGGTGATGGCACTAAATTACTCCTTTTGTTTTGCATATGCAGGCAAACAACCATTTATATTTATCTAAACTAATTGTAAACATTTGAAAATAATTACATGGTTAAGTCACTCCAATTAGTTAAAAGAGTTGGATGAGAACACAACAGAATATTCAAACAACAGCTGAGTAGAAGATTTTAATCTCATTACCACTGATGTCAGCATTCTACCTGAGGCAAAACTAATTGCTGCAACTTCCACCCACAGTCCCAACTCATTGCACACTCACACTGGATAATCATGGAGGAGAAAATGCCCTAATAAAGGGAGGCAGAGCACAAAGAGTTTTTATTGGGCTTTTGCATCATGGAGGAAGTCCGAGAACAATGCATCTGCAGTTCTGTATGTCAGAGAAAAGGTCTATGCATTTGCAGGTCATCTCTCTAGCACCAACAGCAATAAGGGACGTTGTCTCAGATGCTGGCTGGAAGTGCCTCTGTGGAAATGTGAGAAATATGGTTCCCCGATATGAAGACTTTAATTTAGATACTCAGTTGCACCTCAGATAAGTCATTAAGTACCCTAGAACCTGTTACGCTCTCTGTGACATAAAGGTTGCTGATTCTCCTGAAGAATTGAATGAAAGTATGCAGGGTGTCTCTCACAGAATCTCAAAATGGTAACTAACTACTCATTATATTGACAAGACCAGACAGTATAGCTGGAGCTTGGAACCTTGGGGCACCAGGGTTGGTTTGTATTATGGGTCTCCCAAAGCTAACTTCAAAGTTAGAATACCGACTCATATTTTCTAGGGAAACATCTCTCCTAAAACAATCAAAGGAGACTTAATAAAAAAATGACCTCAAAATATTGACATGCAGTATTAATTTGAATAAATATAAAAATTCTAACCAGTATAATAAATCATTATCGGATTTCAAGTACACTTTTTTTTCTAAAAAAATAAATTGTGAGACAAATCTTAAGAATTTCTGCTTTAATATTGTACATCTTTCTCTGAAAATTGCCTGAGTCTAAAAGGAATTGTAAAACTACATGTTCAGAAAGTAAAGACTATCTCCCATTCTATCTCTTACAAAAAGGTAGTGGAATCCCAACCACAGTGATGCCGATCATCCTCCCTTTATCCTGTGCTTTCTAACTGTGGTGTGGCTGGAGTTAAATAGATGTCATAACAGGACTACTAGAAATAGTTCCCCTTCTTTGGCTTATTGGGCCAAAGAGGCATACACAAACATAAGCCTACTTTATACAATGTCCAATATAATAAGCATTAAGTCATTTGCAGTCCTGGCCCACCGGAGACGGGTTCCACAGCCCTGGAAAATTATTTAGTGACCTGAATCTCAGAATACCAGTTAGGGAGGTAATACAGGAACATTACACTGCACATTTGACAAGCATTTCTCAGGCAACCTGGCCACACCCTTGCAAGTCAAGGGGCGTGCCAGGGCCAGTACTGACTTCATTTAAGGACAATCAAATAAAATGTCTAAGAACAAGTGTGAGCTACAGAATAGTGAGTGATTCATGGGCAAGCTGGGAAGCAAGAGAAACACTGGCTTTGAGAGATGAAGAGAAAAACGGGTAAAGCAGAATAATGTGGGAAAGTTGGGATCCCAAAATAATGGGTAGCAGATACTAAGTGGGAAAGGGATGGGATAAAGAAGGAGCAGAACTGCTTTCTGTGTAAGACCTGGGATACGACATATTTAAGTAGAGTTACAGAGGTGGCTGACTCATACTGCCAGCGAGGGCCAGGGATTTCAACACTGGATAATCAGGTGTCCTCTGTGATGGCTAGGAAGCTAAAGTCAGAGGAAAATACCTTGATTCTTTACTTTAGACTGAGTCAGATCATGACCTTAGGACACTAGCATAGATGAACACTACCATGCCTAGGACCCCAAACTCTGGTTAGGCAGGTTTGTAAGTCACTCTCCTGATCTGGAATCCTAAGGCTACCCAAAGGCATTTCCTATACACACTCGGCAGTCCTGTGGTGTAATCTACTTGGGGAATAGGGCTTGTCACCACCTTCCTAAGGAAGAAATGTCTTTTCTTTAAACCTTACGCAGCCCCACCTGCACTCAGAGGGTATGAATATTTTACACTTCATTCTGTTATAAAGATTTGAAAACACAGGTTAGACAGCACAAGAATAGAAGGACCCAAAGGGCTGCTGAAATGTGAATGAATGAGAAATGAACTAGTTCTTGAGAAAATAACTTAGGTAAAGAAAAAAAATGTTGTCCTATTGTGTTAGGGTGTCAGTCATACTGTCTGCCATTCATGGAAAGAGTTGCTATTCATTATAAGAGATAAGATGAAAAGCATATGTGTGAATATTAGTGAAATATTAGCATATTAGTGAAAAGGATTGGAGAAGTCCATTTTTATTAGATGAAATATCCATTCAGTGTTATACTGAAAATAAATTCAATGGTTCATTCAGGAAAAAAAAATGGGAAGGGAACTTTTACAATACCTTCAACTCCAGATCTATCAATGCAGATACAGTCTCCAAAAGAACGTGAAAATTACAGCCAACGTTATAACAGAATTTGGGCAATAGCTCAAGAAAAACTTCATTTAAAATAGAAGATAATTAAAATTTAAACGACAGAATATCCAACTGCCTTTTTAATATTTTATAATCAGAATAAATTTACAATTTGATTATCACGTACTCTTTTACAAAATATTTTAAGCTCACGCCATGTCTCAATGGCAACTCAGCACAAAGTTTGCGCAGGGAAGTTATACTTCCATGTAAGCTGTCTTTGCAATAGATACTAATAATGATGCCAAAACTGATTATCTGTAATCAATCTATGCCCTGGGTCATCTGACATACTTACAAACACATATACATTGTCAGTTTAATGTCTCTGTTCTTTTGACAACTTATGGTTTAAGAAATTATGAGGTATAGAGAACTCTTCCCCTACTGAGGCTTACATCTAATGCAGTTACAAGGGAAGGGAGCTGATTTCTCAGTCGTGCATTGCAGTAGAAGCAACACTTACTCCTATAACTGTAATAATTCAGTATCATTATTTAAATAAATATTGGAAAATTACTAACAGAATTATTCACTCAAATACTAACTTAGTTTATACTATACAACTCTGTGCTGCATTGATGAACCAAATGCATGACATTATTCTATCAGTAGCAGGATAACTAAATCTTAATTTTTATGTTTTCCACATCAATTTACATGGTGAAATTGAACAAAAAGATTGACAAAGCATTTTGAGACTTGTATGAATACCACATTATCACAAAATTACTCATTCAAACATATTAATAGTTGGAATATGTAAAAAGAAAAATTATTTCCCTGTCTAACTTGAGTTCCTTCTGAATCAAAATATAGGAGACAGTAAATAGGAGCCTTTGAAAGAGTGATATTACAAGTCACTTCTCATGAGACTGGACTGTTCTACAGAAGGACCTCACTGTGTTTGGTCTCTTCTGCACACAGTCACTTCCCTTCTCTGCCCTGTTGTGACAGAGCCGTAAGAGCCGAATAGCTCTTTGTAACATGCTCCAAAAATCTTAGAAGCAATTGTTCGAAAAATACTGTCTGTAAAGTCCTCAGCCTCAGGTATTTTATGATATCAACATAACATGGACTGGCAAGGAAAGGGAAAGCCAAATGAGAGGTGTGGCTAAGCTAGCTGAACTCTCAGGGCTAAAGCAGTAACTGACGTGGAAAAGACAGAGTGTGTCAGATGTCTACACTCCCTATTACTAGCATGATAAAATAAAGAAATGGCATACAGTTGTATCTAAAGGATTTTAAGATTTGAATGTTCCAAGAGCAATGACATTATTTTCGTTTTGTATCCCTAGTACCCAGCACAGTGACAGACAGGAGACGAACTTACGTATTGTGTGAATAAACAAGATTTTACTTCATTATCATGGACTGTAGAGAGAGTTAGAATTGAATTCAAAACTGTCTTGCGTTCCCTCTGTCTCATGCTTGAGACTTGAGAAGAAGTTCTCAGCTGTTCCTGCAGCCATACTTTCAATCCACCACCATAGACTCTAAAATTCTGCAACCAAACAGTGGGGCAGGACCATCCTCCAGGAGAGGGCAACTGCCCGGAAGGGCAAGGTTGTACCCTAGACTTGGAGCAATTGTGTCCTGAGAAACAGTCTGCCCACTCAAGCAATAGGAACGTCTTGTGCCATCTTGTAGGACCAGAATTGAAACAACAACTAGGGACTTTCCTCCCCAAGGCTGTCTAACCATGAGAACCTCTTTCCTCAGTTTCATGTCTTTCTATTTAATTTAAAGCCTAGTTAGTACCGCAAAGACAGACCTGGGCCCATCAGACGCCTCTGTTTGCTTGCTCAGCGTGCTCGCATTGATTAAATCACCTCTCTTTGACCTTTAAAGAAAGAAATTGCCTTGAAAATATTTCTACAACAGTAAAAAAGTAATAATACTCCTTGCACAAGGAAGGACTCCAACTAAAAGAAATACACAAAATTTCTGAAAAAAATCATGCCAATCAATTTCAAAGTAAGGAAAGTTCTGTTTGTAAAAATATCACTTATGTATAAATGATGTAAAACTTAGCAAAACATGATTTTAATTTTAAAAAATATAGAGTATTGATTGGAAATAAATACTTATTAACAATTTTGTCATGACAATAGACTGTAAACATTCAAAAGGTGTTAAAGAGCACATGAAAAACTATGTAAAGGTATTTTTCTACTACCTGCAAACATAATTGCACCTCATTCTCTGAATGTCACATGGAGAAAGCAAATGTGTGGTTTCCTCTCTAACATAGTCACCAGAAGGGATGGGGTTAGGGCAGTTGTGGCCAGATCTTCCACAATATGGACAGTCACGAGTCCAACATTCTCCTGCATCTCATTGCCCCAGGGCTTTCTCTGGCCCCTACTGGCAGTTTCGCCTATGAACATGATATGCTATAATGGATGGAAAATTCATGTCCTTCAACTCCTTCATCTCTCAGGAAGAAGAAATATAAGTCACAAGTTTACTGTGTTGCCCAGAGTTCTCCAACTGAAATGATCTCTAGTTAGTTCCTGTTAACTTGTTTTGTGGCATTATTCATTCCGTATAGGACAGAAGAAATGACAGAAAAGAAAGATGGGAAGCTGTAACCTCTTTCTCAGCTCACAGTCTTAAATTTGCTCCCCAAATGCCCCATTTACAGTAGCTTCTCTTTAGTTGAACCAGTTGAGATAGTATTTATGCAGCGTAGGGCAGTATCACCCATCTTATAGTTAATACTGGAAAGGAGGTTTGAGAGATAATTAGCTTCTTATCCATCTCCAAGTTCTTTCTTCCGTCCAGCTAAGATACCCATTAGTCAGCAATGTGCTTGTTGCTGTAGTTAGGATATACTTGCTAAGATAGCTGCTCTTAACAATTAATACTATCAATGTAAGAAATGTGATAATATTTATTTCATATTGTCATCTGCAACAGCTTTTTCATGTATCTACAATAGAGACAAAAAACACCCCATTCTTTGAATAGTAGTAAAGGGATCTCTTTACTGACCTTAACTATATATAGCGTTAGTAGCTTAATAAGTAGTATCTCCTAATATTAGTTTCACTATATTATAGTTCTAAAATTTTCCCAGACTTCAAAATTAAAATTAAAAGGCAAATTTCTGAATTTTAAAAGAACACTGGAGTTTGCCTTTTGTTCTTTATTCTGTGTGCCACAAGTGAGTGTGTATGTCTACATTGTGACTAAAACCAAGATAACGTGTGCATAGATGCAGCCATCCCTGTGTCCACATATGTAAATGATGGCTGAAGCTGTGGAGATTCTGAGACATCCTAAGATGCTTTCAGTGTTTCCCAGAGATAACAGTTACCTGACTATACACAATTCTAGAAGAAGAAGAAAAACCTTATCTCTCTCATACACGCCTTCAAATTAATGTTTTTCAAACAGCTCCCAACAATTTCTCAAAAGTGAACTTTAACAACAAAACATTTAGAAGTTATGTAACACACCATCTTAAGCTTCATAAAATTATTACTAATGACCTGCATGGTTGCTTAATTACTATGATTTAATTATAAACAAAACAAAATACTGAAAGCAGATCTAAATAGATGCGTGTCTAAAAACCACATCCCATAATTAAATTGGAAGATAGCAGAACACCTCCTCTGGCCATGCCAGGGTGTGGTGGGACTGTTTATTCCTCTCACTGGAGGTTGGGTAGGTATTAAGGGAACCTCAGATTGCAAGGGCTCTACCATCTCAGACATAGTTTCGGGCTGACATGTGTATAATACTTTAGAAGGTAAGTACACAGTGACAAGCCCTGACTACTCAGAGCCCAGAAACAATCATCAGCATGCAAATGACTGTAGTCTCTGTGTTCAAAATAATAATTAAATCATATAATTGACCACAATAATTTCAAGCATGTTGGGCAAATTTTGTGTATTGATAGTCGGCAGTGCCTGTTATGTAAGACATTTCTCCTGAAATCATTTATATGTCAATGATTCAGTCTTCAGCAAAATAAAATACTGAATGCTCTCATTCAAAAGACAGAAGCTTATATTCCAGTTTGAGGAAATGGCGGCCTCATCTCGATCAAGTGCACTCCCTTCATGGTCACATCAACAGACAGGAATTGGCACTCAGCTCTGCCACGTTCAGGACTTCTGGCTGCCTTCCAACTGCGGTCATCTGCATCTCTTTGCCAGAAATCCTCTATCTGTGCGAGACCACTCTACCTATACATGCGAAGCTGTAAATGCGAAAGAATCAGTATCCCTGAGAGCGCCCCTGAGATAATGAGTGACAGTTGATGGATGACACCCAAATCCTCCACCCTGGGGCCAGGATAACTTTGAAGTGAATGTTCCATAGTCCTTCGCAGCTCCCCCACAGCATCAAGCTGCAGCTGGTGTTCTCTTTCTGGTTTTCTGCCATCTTTATCTAATGTAGAGAATTCTTGTCTTGGAATATAGGTCAACAGAGGAGTCACCAGCATCACGACAACAGGAACTGGCAGTACTCATTACTTGTTGGGTCCTTTCATAAGAACTTGAGACTTTCACTCGTTGCCTGTTACAGTTTTAATTCTCACAAATACATATATTGCTAATACCATACCATTGGACAAAGAGAGAGATGGGAGATTTTAAGAAGGTGAAGAGAGCAAGGTAATTAAATAATGACTGCAAGTGAGATCGTGTAAATTTAAAGTCAACTTGCTCATTCTTTTATATTATACCACCACCAGAAAGCACAAATTAAAATGGCTCAAATACAGAACATTCATGGTGAACTTGTATCTCCTTTTCATAAAAATATTCTAGGAAATTAAATTTATTTTAGCTACTTAGTAATATTTAGCCAGGTACATTTATAAGCCTCATAATACTGCCAAGAGTTCTCAGAAGGTACAGGGAATTTACTTCACTTCAAACATCCCTCCACTCAAATGTCTGCTGTTGTCATTTGACACCGAAGTTTACAGGAGCAGGGAGTGTCTTTGGGAATGGGGACTGTGTTTAGTCTTTGTCTTCATTCCCAGAAGCCAGCTTGAGACATGCTTAGTGAACATTGAAAGGACTCATTTATGTTCTAATAAATTTTAACAAATGGAAATGTTTGCAGTGGGGAGGATTAATTTCAGTAAGAATCAGTGTGGCTGCAAAGATTTATGCCATTTCATAAAGAGAAATCCTATCAAATGATGAGAAGCAGAGTTCATAATTTTCTTTAACTGCTACCCTACACAGAAAGGGGCTTGTACTATGAAGGTATGTTATACTGCACTGCAAATAGCCTTTAATGTAGCGATAGAATAGCATTAAATGGTTAAATTGAGCTCAGAGTGACTGGGAAAGGATTTCTGGCCTTCTGAGTTCTGGGAATCACACCATTTCCTCAGCGTCACTAGAGATGCTCCATCAGAAACGGCAAGCCTAACAGAGATCAGTGCGATTCACTTTTTTTTTTTTTTCTGAAATGAAGGTAACAGTTTTTCTTGGAGGCTGCATAGCCAGACTGTGTCCATTAACACACCAAAGTTTTCATCAAAGACACACATCATGTAATGAAAATGGCAAAAGTGTGGAGATGGGAGAATAAGGAGGACCTCATGGAGGAGCCCACTGCAACGTCGTTTCCAACGGTCATAGGCACGCCTTTAATCCCACCTCTCGGAAGGCAGAGGCAGGTGGATCTCTGCGAGTTTGAGGCCAGCCTGGTCTACAAAGTGAGCTCCAGAACAGCCAAGGCTACAAAAAGAAACCATTCCTTGAAAAACTAAAAAAAAAAGTTATTTACTAGTCCTACATCCTATTTATCATTGCAAAGCAACGGTTTCTAACAAATGGAAGAGACCATAAAAGAAGAGTGTGTATTTGATTTATGACAAAATGCCAATTTTTATGAAATTAACAATAAATTAGACATTGAATCCTAAACAGCCTCACCTCATACCATGAAATTATATCAGCTAAAATCAATGTATTCTTTACCTACAACAGAAAAAAATCTGGAACCCAATGGAGTGAGAAAGGGCTATCGGAGATGTATCGGTCATGTGAAAATAGGTATAGGGAGAAAGAAGAAAATGAGGTGCAAAAAGGACAATTTTTCTACAGAAGAATAAAAATATACCATAATTACATTTCCAAATCATGCTTGGTTATTTTAATATAAAAGACCCCCTAAAATCCATCTTTAAAAAAGTAGTCTATAAGATTTGCAGTAATTTCCTGTTTCATTAGTTCATTATTTAAAAATTGACATTCAATTTGAAAAAGAAAAATTTCAAAGAGCAGAAGTGGTATGAAAATTACTCTTGTTAATTGTAGATTATTTCCCCTAATGTTTTATTATGAGCAATATTAATTTATACAGCAACACTGAAAGAGTCACAGCACAAAACCCTATGTGCCCTCCCCTGGATCCCACCACTGCCATTTTCCCATGCTCCTTCTCTTGTTCTATCTACTGATCATTTCCCATCAGTTTTGATGACAACATGATTTTCAGACATTGAAAAATTTCCCTTAAATATTTACTCATGCACATATTTATTAAGAGCTCAGTGTTTACTTTTATTTTGTGGGAAAAATCATAAATATAAAGTATTAATTTGCCAAGTTTTGTCAAATGTATATACTTGTACCTAAGCTTTTCTTCATCCATAGATCAGTGAATTAAAGGGAATATGAGGAAAAGAATAAGAACTTTTATAAGCTACCTTTCCTCTCTCAGTCTGAAAACAGAGAAACTTAAAGTGGATACAGATTTCTGTAGAAAGAGTTCGCTTAAGACTCCAGAAGGATGTATTACCTGAGTAAATAAGAAGTGCATTATAAGCAATTTCTAAAACTCTAGAAATGACAGAGACATCTTGCTGCCTGAATAGTCACCCAAAGTTCTGTACCATTGGGGCATCCATCTTCAGCCTACTGGTCCATAGTATTCAACAGACTTTTCCAGGAAGCAGGAAATTTCAAAGAGAGCTCCGCCTATATTAGCAGTTTGTCAGTCACTTTCTTCTGTGTCCTGCAGAATGTCTGACAGACTCTTTCATGAAGCAAAAACCCCAAAGGTTCGTCTTCCCTTTAGGCAAGTTCAGCAGCCATTTCTCTGTGGGTCCTGCATGTTCAGTTCATCAAGCAGTCCAGGCAAGAGCAGTTTCTTGCCCAAATGGCTAACAAACTCAATAAGGAACCTCTTTGATGTCTATCTTCCTCTTGAAGTAATCGGTGCTGCTAAGAGCAGATGTGTCTCACTGTCATGAAAAGTCCTAAGTTCTTAAAACACTTTAAATGTCATATCCTGTAATCTTTGAAAGATTTGAAGAATCCCTATCCAACTGGAATACATCTCTGTACATCTATAAAATCTAACTAACATGACTACAAGCTTAACTATTATATATGACTCTTTATTTAACTATATTTCTTAATTATACATTATATTTTTAATGAGCTGCACATACAAAATATTATAATCAAGAGCAGAAACATACATATAACAAAATTGACCTTAAATTTGTAACAATAGAGCAAGGTCCATACCAATGCAAATCTCTATAGCAGATTTCTTTTGTTAACGTTAACACAATAGTTTTCTCCAAGTTCACCTTAGTAACATAAGGAAGGGCTATATATAGTGATGCCTGAAGGCTGTCCTGTGCAGAGTAGGTGTGTCCGGTCATGTGTCAGTGTTGCCCTGCAGAAATACCCAGGAGGAAGGTGAGCGAGCCAAAGGCAGCCGAAGACGATAGGTGCTGAAAAGAGATTGTAGCACTCACATGCCTGCAGCTCTATCCTGTGTCCACAACATCTGCCTGGCATCTCCAAACCCCCAGACGACAGAAGAAAGCTTAGAGACGCAGGTGTGTGCACAAAATTAACTGAAATGTAGATTGTTTTCCTTAGTGTTTTATTATGAACAATGCTAATTTATACAGCAACACGGAAAGAGTCACGAAACCCTGTGTCCTCACCTGGATTCCACCATCGTCATTTTCCCAAGCTTCCTTTTTTTGTTATCTGTTGATCATTCAGTTTGGTGAACTGCTAAAATAGTACTTGAATTCCAAGCTTTAAAACTCTGTAGTCTGCTCTATTCCAGTCTCTTTACACTTATTCTTAGTCCTGCTGTGGCCTGCCAGAAGGAACCTTCTTCACAACCTACCCTCATTCACCAGGACTCTCACTGTAGACCCAGGATTCCCCTTGTTCTCACTGGAGCCCCCCTTCAGCCTTTTCTTCTGGCCCACTTCCAGTCCTTTCCAACTCCTCATCTACCTTCCGAACTGCTAACTACCAGTGGCCCTACACTCAGCACACTTGTCTGGGACCCAAACCCCACAGCCACATTTGGCTAGGATCCAGATTGGGGAGCAGCAGCAGCAACAACAACAACAACAACAAAAATGAATCTGTACCCAACAAAAATAAGACCACTTATCTGCAATAAACAACTCACATCAGCCACATATAAAGGCAGGTCCATTAAAATAATACCTAACTTTTCAATGGAAACTCTAAAAGCCAAAGAGGGCTGGCGCTCTGCTCTGCAAACTCTAAGAGACCACAAATGAATAAAGAAAAAATGTTAATTATAACAACAAATTTAAGCAATAAAGCCCTACAGAAGTTGCTAGAAGGAAAATTTCAGTCTGAAAAGAAGGTTAACTACACTCAAAAAGGAGACAAGGAATAAATAATCTCAGAACAGTTAGTCAAAAGAAGGGGTATGAACCATACCACCACAACCACAACGTCAAAATAACAGAAAGTTATAAACACTGCTCATTAAGAATTCTAAATATTAATGGCCTCTGTTCCTCAATAAAAGGTATAGACAAACACATCAATCATAACCAAAAGTTAAAAGGGGGAAAAAGTTTTGACAAACAAATAGAACCAAGAAGCAAGCAGATACAGCTATTTTAATAACCGACAAAACAAACCCCAAACCAAAACTTATCAAAAGAGATAAGGAAGGTTTCTATATACTCATTAATGGAAATATCCACCAAGATGATATTACAATTCTCATATTTATACACTAAAGAGAAGGGTACCCAAGTTCATAAAAGAAACACTACTACAGCTAAAATCACATATTGACTCTCACACAATGATAATGGGTGACTTCAGTACCTAATGCTCAGCAACAGACAGGTCATTCAGATAAAAATTAAATAGAGAAACACTAGAGTTAAATAATGCCATAAATCAAATGGACATAACAGACATCTACAGAACATTCCACCCAATCACTAAAGAATATACTTTCTTCTCAGCATCCCACAGAACTTTCTCCAAAATCGTCCACATATTAGGTAGGTCACAAAGCAAGGAAAAATAGAAACAAGGAAATTGAAATAAGGCTCTGAATCCTATGACTACCATAAATTAAAGCTGGATGTTATCAATTATATGATATTATATTATCATATAAATGGTAGAGTTTATTAACGCATGGAAACTAAACAATGCATACTAAAGAAAAATTGGACCAAGACAGAACTAAAAAAACCAATTTGAAATATTTTAAAACTGAAAGAAAATAAAAACACAACATACACAAAGTTATGGAACACAATGAAAGCAATTCTAAAATGTCTGTTCTTAGCATATGTGCCTACATTAAAAACAAAAATGCATAAATCCATGTTAATAACTTAACTCTACAAAAACAAGAAAACAATACTCAAAATGAAAATATAGGAAGAAATATACTCATCTGAAATCAAAGAAATAGAAATGCAAATAGAAAAGCAAAATACAAAGAATCAATGAAATAAACAGTTGGCTCTTTGGAAAAAAACAAGATTGAAACCTTTAGCAAAAATAAAACAAAAAATGGAGAAAGAAATTCAAATTAGTAAAATAAGAGACAAAAAGGAGGACATATAATATACACTGAGGAAATTTGGGGCATCATGAGGAACACTTAAAACAGCTAAATTCTACCAAATTGGAAATCCAAAATGAAATGGATGAATCTTTTGATATATGCAACACACACACAGACACACACACTCAACAGGGTATCTAAAACAATTCTAAATAATAAAAGAACTGCTGAAGATATCACCATCCAAGATTTCAAGTTGAATTACAGAGCTATAATAATTAAAGCAGCATGGTACTTATATAAAAATAAATGCATTGATTAATGGAATATAATAAAAAATCCAGACAGAATTCCACACACCTATAGATGCCTGATTTTTGACAAGGAAACAAAAGATACACACTGGAGAAAAAAAAACAGTGTCTTCAACAACTGGTTCTAATAATAATGACTGTTGAAAAGTTAAAATACACCCATGTGTATCTATCACCTTGCACAAGATTCAACTCTTGGATCAAAGACCTCAACATAAGATGAGATACTCTGATTTCTATAGAGGAGAAAGTAGGGAATAGGCTTGAACTCATTGGTTCTGGAGAGGGCTTTTCTTAACAGGACACTGATAGCACAAGCGTTAAGACAAACAATAAGTAAATAAGGTCTCATAAAACTAAATAGATTCTGTATAACAAACATCATCAATCAAGCAAAGAAGTGAATGGGGAAAAATCTTCGCAATGTATGTAACTGATAGAGGGCTAGCATCTAGGCTATATAACATACAAAGAAATAAATACATAAATAAACCCAAACAACCTGAACATCAAAAAGTAAAAAATAAAATAAAATGGGGTAGAGAGCTAAGCAGAGAGTTCTCAAGAGGTTAATCTCAAATGAATGAGAAACACTTAAAAATGTTGAACATCCTTAGACATCAGAGAAATGCAAATTGAAACAACTGTAATTTATCCTAAACCAGCCAGAAGATCAACAAAACAAATGAAGAAGACATGCTCGCAAGAATATGGGGAAAGGGAAACACTTATTCATGGCTGGTGGAAGTGCAAACTGGTATAGCCCCTGTGTAAAACAATTCCTCAAAAAGCTGAAAACCTATTTGCTGTAAGATCCAGATATACCACTTGTGGGAATATCTTGAAAGGAATCTATATCTCACTATAGAAATGCTTGCCATAAATGCTCATTGGTGTTCCATTCACAATAGCCAGAATTGGAAACGCCCTAGATGCCCATTAACTGATGAATGAATAATGAAAATGTGGTGCATTTACACAATAGAATATTATTTAGCTGTTGAGAAAAAGAAGTTATGAAATTTGTAGGAAAATTTATGGAGCTAGAAAAACAATCAACCCTAGTGAGGCAAACCAGACTCAAAATAGACAAATATTGCATGTTTTCACTTACTTGTAGATGTTGCTATGTTTTGGATATGTGTGTTTCAATCCAAATGTCTACAGAGGTTAAGTAGCTAGCAAGGGACCAGAAAGGTGGAGGAAGATCTTCCAAGAAAGGGGAAAAAGAATATAGTGTTCTAAAGAGATAAATGGGAATCTAGAATAAGAGAATTAAATAGAACAGGCAAAGGCAGAATAAAGAAGGGAACATGGGGAGGAAAAACTAACACTAAAGGCCTTTTTAAAAGTAATGTGGAATCCTACTATAGAAACTTACTAATCCTGTGTGTGTGTGTCTGTGTCTCTGTGTGTGTGTGCTTAGTTTAAATGGAATAACCATGTAGTGGGGAGACAATGATCCAACTAGACATCTCATGCCACCAAGTAAAGCATCTGATGTAATTAATGGGTCGTTGAGTCATTGGTCAAATGGTTCCCACAGAGACCCACAACCATCACCACCATAACAAACTTTTGCTAATTATTAACACCCACCCCAGTATTCACAGGTTATTGGTTACTCTCCATAACTTGATGGTAATACCCTATTATTGAAGATACAACTTACTTATATCATCAAACATGGAGAAATTAAGCTGCTATACCTTTGCTGACTGATGATCTTGGTACTTTGCACACACTGGAGAAGAAAAATAATCATGAGGTCTACAATAGCAACATATCTGCAAGATACACTTGTGCAACAGTGGCACAAATAATATGGCAATAACCAACCTCTTTTGATCGTATTTAAGGCCTAATCCATGAAGTGGAACCTAACGCTTCTAAAGTGACCAAGAGTCTGATACTAGATAGGTCATGAACTTGGAGAAAACCTAATACTATTATTCTGCTAAATGAACATGAAAATAAAATTCTCCTGATGACATGTACCCATAGAATAGGGCATTGTTAAACTCTCATTAGAGATGATTCTTCTTACAGTAGATGGTAATTAACAAAGAGATACACAACTAGATAATGTGGAAAGATGGAGAGATTTTGGAGTATTCAGCCCTAACTGGGTTATCTTTATCAAACCTCCCCTCAAGATTCAGGGAGTTATTTGTAGAAAAAGCAGAAACATAGCATGAGCCAGAGGTGATGGGTTAACTCCAAGAAAATAGAATCTTTTAGACACAACAGGACTGATGCCCACATGTACGGAGAGCATGCACATGTCCTGTTCAAACCAGACAAAACATCAACACTGAGAGGAGGAAGTGGACACAAGGACCAGTCCTTGATCAAGAAGGTAGTTTTCCTTCCTTCCTTCCTTCCTTCCTTCCTTCCTTCCTTCCTTCCTTCCTTCCTTCCTTCCTTCCCTCCTTCCCTCCCTCCCTCTCTCTCTCTCTTTCTTTCTTTCTTTCTTTCTCTTTTTTCAGTTTTTGAGACAAGGTTTCTCTGTGTAACAGCCCTAGTTGTCCTGGAACTAGCTCTTATAAACCAGGCTGGCCTCAGACTTACAGAGATTTGCCCGCCTCTGCCTCCTGAGTGCTGGGATTAAAGGTGTGCCACCACTGCCTGGCCAGCCAAGAAGCTATTTGTAATCGATGCTTACTGGTAAAGGGAATACTGGTTTTGTCCTGTAGAGTATCTCTGGGTCTATTGACCACTTTTCAGAGCAGGCCCATTGCCCATGAGTAGTTGGCCAAAATAAAACAGGCTAATCTCTTTTAGTTTGGGGTTTCCTTTTGTGTGTGTACATTTTTTTGCTTTGTTTATATTATGATTTTGGGGGTTTGGAGGTATTTTATTTGATTTCAGTTTCTGTGTGTTTATTTCTTTTTTTTTTTTTTAGAGAGAAAGATAAAATGAAGTTGATTGGGGAAGAAAGTAGGGAGGGTCTGGGAAGTATTAGAGGAAGGAAAAGAATGTAATCAAGATACATTGTATGAAAAAGAATTAAGTAAAAATAATATTAAAAAATACAGTTGTGTATGAACATGTCCCAGTGTTCATGTCCTCACTTAGTCTCATCTGATTTCCCACGCCATGGGTCCCAGGGTATGCTACCAGACCAAGCTCTGGGTAAACAGGTGAGTTCAAAACCATATGATCTAAAGGCCTTATTAATCTAGATTCCCAAAATATTTGACACTTGAACAATTCAATATACCGTACCCTATTAGGCCTACCTCAATGGATTTAATAAAGGAAAGAAAATGAAAGTAGAAAATAGTACATCTCTTTCCCCTCAGGAATTCCTAAACATCCTTCCAATGCGAGGCAGGTGGTGTGAATGACATTAGAGACCTCTTTCAGCTTGCCTTTTGCTCATGCACTTATGACATACGTACATACAGGGTATATGCATACACCATACATTGTGTAAGGTGCTGATCTACAGAGGTAGCCATAAGTAAATTTCAATGTCTGGTTTCTAGAATGGAGTACAAGAAAGATAGACAGCAAGTGCATGATATGCCTTGTGAATATAAGCGGTCAGAAGAAAGCAGTTCAGGGTGAGAGGGAGAGGATTGCGTAGGGAGGTCGAATAAGACAGCCCTGATAAGGTGGCCTCTAACCTGAAGTAAAAGCATGTGTAAGAGAGAAAGTCCAACAAACATCCTGAGGAAGAGAGAGTCCTACAAAAAGAGACTGCCAGCTGGCAGGGGAACATGTTAAATGTACCATTGTCTGTACCGGGTAGTTTTATGTCAACTTGACACAAGCTAAAGCCATCTGAGAGGAGGGAGCCTCAGTTTAAAAAAAAAAAACAAAAAAAAAAAACAAAGCCTCCATAAGATTTTCTTAATCAGTGATTGATTTGGAAGGGCCTAGCCCATGGTGGGTGGGGCCACCCCTGGGCTGATGATCTGGGTTCTATATAAAAGCAAGCTGAGCAAACCATGAAGATCAAGCCAGTAAGCAGCACTCTTCCATGGCTTCTGTGTTAGCTCCTTCCTCCAGGTTCCTGCCCTATTTGAGTTCCCTTCCTGACTTCCTTCATTGATGAACAGTGATGTGGATATGTAAGCCAAATAAATCTTTTCCTCCCCAAGTTGCTTTAGTCATGGTGTTTTATCATAGCAATGCTAACCCTAACTAAGACACTTGCCAAAATATGTCAGCATTGCAAAATAATATTTCTGTACTTTCCTTTATGGACACACAGTCTTGGGTCTAAGAAGATGGATCAGTATTTAAAGTGTTTGCTATACAACATTGTGTTGGGATCCCCACAACCCACTTCAATGCCTAAGGGGCATGGAGGCTTACCTCTAATTCCAGGCAGGAACGGCAGAGAGAGGGAGCCCCCAGAGCAAGTTGTCTAGGGAGACTACCAAAGCAGTAAGTTCCTAATTTGACTGAAAGAACCAGTTGAGAGAGAGAGAGAGAGAGAGAGAGAGAGAGAGAGAGAGAGAGAAAGCGACCATGATACCATGATGGGATACCCACAGAAACAGCTGACCTGAGCATGACAGTTGTGTGGCTTAGGCAGTCTGTGGGGGTCACTGGCACTGGGACCAAGATTTATCTATAGTGCTTGAACTGGTCTTTTGGAGCCCATTCTCTTTGGGGGAATCCTTGTTCAACCTAGATATAAGGGGGAGGGCCTTGGTGCTGTCTCAAAGTGATGTGCCAGACTTTGTTGACTCCCCATGGAAAGCCTTATCTCTCTTGAAGAGTGGATGGGGTGGGGTGAAGGAAAGAGGAGAGGGAGTAGGAACTGGGATTGGTATATAAAATTAGAACAGATTGTTTTTAAAAAAAAATGAATAAAATTTAAAAAAGATTTTTAAAAGTGTGTGGTGGTTGATCAAGATTTCTGACTTGAACCTCAGGCCTACACACACACACACACACACACACACGAGAGAGAGAGAGAGAGAGAGAGAGAGAGAGAGAGAGAGAGATACACATATGCATACACAAAAGAACCTACATAATACATGCATGCACACCACACATAAACACATGAAGAAACAGAAATAAAGGACCTATTCTCACACAGAATGTGCACAAATACAAGCTGAATGAAATAACACCATATTTAGGACCTAGTGACATGAAAGCCTAGCAAGGGTTTACCTCAGGCTTATCATGCTGGCGTTGACTCCTTAAATAAAACATAATGTGACGTTCCATTTTCAGAGGTCATGTTCTGTGGAACACATCCACCACATGAAAGAAGGCTCACCCTGCCACATACATGGATTGGCCAAGTAAGACGGGACTAATTACAGATAGTTGATACACCATTTCCTACAGGACAGGACAATGTGGGGAAGGAATATGTCCATGGGTGTGTGGTACGGGAGAATTGTCTGTATTCTGTCAATCATGATTTAAATAAACGCTGATTGGCCATTAGCCAGGATGTATAGGTGGGACAACCAGACAGGAAGTAGAGGCGGCGCAAGGAGAATAGAATTCTGGGAAGCAGGAAGCTCTCTTGGCACATCTGCCTGGACCGCCGAAGAAGCAGGATGTGACCTGCCCTGCTGAGAAAGGTACTGAGCCATGTGGCTAACATAGATAGGGATAATGGGTTAATATAACTTACAAGAGCTAACAAGAAGCCTGAGCTAATGGGCCAATCAGTTTATAACCTAATGTAGACTCTCTGTGTGATTTTCCTTGGGACCTAAATGGCTGGAGACCTGGGGGGGGACAGAAACCAACCAGGCCCCTCATGCTACAGGTATGCTGCCTGGTCTCCAGAGATTACCCCAACTGTCTGTCCGCAAGCCTTCAGAATGGAGAGTGTGATCGTAAAACTTAAAAGAGCTGTATGTTACAAGGCCCTTCAAGGGTCCAGAGAGCTAATGCTAACATACCTTGCCACAGAGTTTTCTCACACAGGAGCTTGAAACGGGTGAAATGGGATTATGGCAGCAACTTTACCTGACCCAGCAACACCCACTGTCTTATGTCACTCGCCATGCCTGCTCTAGAAAAGCCAGAGTCACATTTCAATCAGAGGCTGTCAGAATTTCCTTTCTAACGCCTGTAAAGACTGAAAGTAATTGTGCTCCCAAGGCCATCCCACTTGAAGGAAATGTATGGAAATTAGAAATATACCGCATCTTAAAAGAAACTGCCCATTTTGGAGAACCTAGCTGAATTTCCTTCTATTTAATATGAAAATAGGAAGGGCAGGGCAGCAATGGGTTAGGCTAGAAGTACACAGTGAGATAACTGTGTTTGCTGCCTGCAAAGTCACCACAATGAAGCTCCTGCTGCCTCTTGCCTTGACATAAACACTTCATGGTCTCCAATTAGATTAATTGCTCATGTGGTAAAAATCCATCTGGGGTAATAAACCTAGCTGAGTTCACAGACATGACAAATCTGAGACCGTCTTGAATGCAAACAAAGGCAGGATACAGGTGTGGTCTCACCACTTTTTATTTTAGAATTTTGTTCTTAGTAATTTGGGACTCCTAAAAGTATACAATGGTCTTGGGAAACTAACAAAATACAGCTGTGCTACTAACTGATCGTAATAATGTCTTCGAAGATGACTGTGACTATTCATACAGCATTACAGACAATGGAAGTAAGCTCAAATCCTCTGTGAGATATGAAAGATGGGCAAAACACTGCAAACTACCTCTCACCCCAGATGTTGCCATGTACAGCAGATTTGATTCTGGCCAGAAAGAGGCCACAGATGTAAATACACCCAAGATGCTTTTCCAAGGACAGCCTCTCTATCCCACCAACCAGTCTGGAAAACAATGATACTCAGTTTTTACCAAACTTGCTGTGTGTGATACAGAAATAAAGCTTACATTCCTAAATCCTCTAAAAGAAAAATAATGCTTTAGTTCACAAGGCCTCCTATCTAAAATGGAGATTTTTCTGAGAAATGTACTCAGTATATCGTGGTAATTTCAAAGCACAGATCCACTAGGGAACTTGGACCGGAACTCACTTTTTCTTGACTTGAGCATTTATAAGACATTCCAGTTGTGTGAACGCTCATGTATTTGCCTATTCATGAATGAGTTTCCGCGAGTGTCCCTGCTAGTTCTGCAGCCCTTTGACTGACCCCCTTCCTTGATGCTGGGGTCAAACATTCACACGGGTGCATTCTTCCACCTTCCAATACCGCCCTCTCTGCATCTCCTTCTCCATCCCCTCCAGGGAGGAATCGAATGGGCAGTGTGCATAACAGGGGATTTCTAAGGCCCTGTGTCTTAGAATCCAAATCAGGAAGCTAAGAGAGCTGGTGACCTGTGAACACACGTGCTTTTCTCTGACAACTGGTAGACCTCCTTTCCCTTCTCTTCAGTAAAAGAAAAATGTAAGATGTTTTAAAGGAAAATATTTTTGGCTAAAAATGTTACACACACAGTGAATCCGAAATTAGCTTGAATAATCAGACAAATTCCTTGATTTCAATATTATAAATTTGGTCTAAGTTAAGAAAATACTAATTTCTAAACAATTTTTCAAGTAGTCCTATATTTGTCTCTTGATCCATCAACTATTTACTAGCAGTTGTTGTCTGCCAGGGAGTTAGTCTAGGCCCTAGGGCGACAGCAATGAATCAAGGGATGTGCGGTTAGGATGCTCATATCCCTAATAGTCAGAGAGTTAGGATGCTCACATCTCTTAACAGTCAGAGAGGTGTTTAAGAGATGGCAAGCCAGGTACACCTGCAATCTCAACCATAAAGGAGATAAGACCGCATGTTGTCACACACAGTATGAAGAAAACAGCAGGTGACAGGACAGGAAGGCTGAGGTGACTGAGGGACAGGTCTGCAGAGGCTTTAGCAAGGAGATGCTAGGGCTGACACCTACATGGCAACAAGGGACTAGCAAGGAAAGGACACAAGGAGAAAAGTGGGAAGCTGACTTATCATGAGGTGTTAGCAGTTTGGGGGCGGGGGACGGGGGGACCTGACACAGAAAGACAGCCAAGCATTTGGAACTGAAAGTTGTGGGTAGAGAGGTAAGAGGAGGTCAAAGTCCCGTCCCATAGCTGAGTAAACTAAGCACGGATTTTTCACAAAGAGGGACTCCTTTAGAGGTCTTTAAGGAGGAGTGGCACTCTGGCCTGAGTTGTACATTTAGAATATCATTTTGGATATGGCATGGAGAATGAATTAAATAGGCTAAGTGTAAAGTAAAAGGATTTAGAATAAAAACTTGACAGCATACCCCCATACCTCAGCCTGTGAACCACAGTCTTAGGGAATGGTGGGGGTTGGGCAGTGATGTCTAGCTGCATCTTGGAGACCAGAGTAAGGATGAACACAAGAAAAGAATGGATTAATACTTCATTTATGCAAATGTATCACATTTACTTTATTCATTCCTCAGTTGGGATGGAACTAGAAAACAACAATCTTAGGTGACGTAGCCCAGATTGAGATAGACAAACATGGCATGTACTCACTCATAAGTGGATATTAGCTTTAAAATAAAGAATAACTATGCTACAATCCACAGACCCAGAGAGATGAGGCAACAAGGAGGAGTCATGGGGGACACCCAGATCTCCCTGGGAAGGGGAAATAGAAGAGATTTTGTGAATGAATTGAGGGTGGGTAGGGATGGGAACATAAGTGATCAGGTGGGGGAGGGGCAGAAGGAGAAAGTACTGAAAGAAACTACTGGAAAGGGGGCACATTTGAGGGTCATAAAAAAAACCTGGCACAAGGGAATCTTCCAGGAATCTACAGTAATGACCCCCAGGTAAGACTCCTAGCAATAGCAGATACAATAGCCTGAACAAGCCATCAGAGAGGTTTCATCCAGCAACTGATGGAAACAGCTGCAGATCCACAGCCAAAGTTCGGAGAAGTTCCTGAAGAAGGGGCGGGGAAAGGATAGTGGAAGCCAGAGGGGTTAAGGACACCACACACACATATATACATACACACAACAAACAAGCAAACAAACAAAAAAACCTTACAGGATCAACTAACCTTGGCTCATAGTGTCTCACAAGAGACTTAACAATCAAGGAGCCTGCATTGAACTGGAGCCTAGGCATTCTACATATATGTTACAATTGTGTAGCTTGCCACTCTTGTGAGATTTTTTTTTTACTACTTTCAACTATGGTTTTAATGAATATTTTTCATTTATTTTGATCACATTCTTTCCCCTCGTGCAAGTCCTTCCAGATCCCCACCCATCCACCTTCTTATTTTTTTTCCATACATTGTTTTGTTTTATTTTTTCCATTCAAGAACATAATTAAAGAAATAAATTTTTTTTCCTTTCTTCCCCTTCTCCCGGTCCCCTCCCACTACCCCCCACCCCTCCTCCCTCCCCCTTCTTCCTTGAAAGAGGGCATGGTGCCCTGCCCTGTTGGAAGTCCAAGGCCCACCCCCATCCCTCCT
>PVIU01011682.1:0-63541 GCA_004026605.1 Ondatra zibethicus | reverse complement strand
TAAAGGAGTTTTTCACATCCTCTTTAATGGTCTCTATCACTTTCATAATGTTATGTTTAAAGTCAATTTCATCTACTTCTTCTGGATTAGGTTGTTCAAGTCTTCCTGTTGCATATTCACTGGATCCTGGTGTTATCATGTTGCTTTTCAGGTTGTTGGAGGAATTCTTGCATTGGCATCTGCCCATCTTTTCCTTTGAATGCAGTTAGGAGAGTCTAGGTGGCTTGGTCCTTTTTTTTGTGGCTGACTGTGTACTTGGGGGATTTTTCTTGTTCTGCCCTCTCTTAGGTCCCCTCAGCACTAGAGTTTGTTCTCAGATCCCCTCTTCCCTGTAGCAGGCTGTGGTGGTGGATCTAAGGACGCCCTCTGGATGGCTCTACTGGTGCTGGATCAGGGCCACTTGCTGGCCAAGGACCCCGCAGACAAAAGCACAAGCTTGATAGATACCAGCTCCTCCAGATGGTTCTCCTGGTACTAGATCAGGGCCACTTGCTGGCCAAGGACCTCAAAGGCAAATGTGTGGGCTTGGTAGATGCTGCTCCGTGTAACAAAGAAACTCCTGCTGCCCTGTGCTCACCACCCTTTCCCCAGAGCCTCAGCCCTGAAGTAGGCTGCGTTGTGAGATCCTAGGACCCTGCAGATGGAAAAACCTGAACTATACTTCTTATGATGGACGTGTGAATAGAGCCTGGTTCTAAGCAGGGGTTCTTTGTGCATTGTGGTCATTGGAAAGATGTTGTACTGGGAAGCTTAACTGATCTATAATCAGCAAATTAGTCTGCTAGACACTTTCCCCTTCATACATTGAAGTCTGTGCTCAAACTGTGGTGGATCACAAGCCTTGAGATATTGTTTCTAATCAGAGGAAGAACAGTCTCAAGAGGAGCCCACCTGGGTCTCTGTAAAAGATGAACAAGGAAACATCACAGTTGGAACTCAGCCTCCACGATCTCCATCTCTTAGGAGTTTATTCATATGCCACTTGATTTTCTTGAATATTCTTAAATAATTCTTTGTCTTGAATTTTAGTCAGTTTATTCTTTGGAGTAGAGTACTTAGAGCAGAAGCAACTCCAACTGATGGAGAGCCATGTTAATAAGATACAGTGGTAGTTAAAGACCTCGCCAATGCCAGTTCCTTTTCGGGGATGAAGGAACACAAATAGGATGACATATGCTGGGATACTGGTTACAAGGGGAGGGAATGGAACTAGGGGTAAGAATGGATACAAGTAGGGATTGGAATGAGAGAACTGGAGAAATGGTAGAGTACAGGTAAACACAAAATGGGGGTGGGAATTTTAGTGTAAGCTAAATAACTTTAGTATAAGATTTAATATTGTTAAAGTTATTGAAAAGTATAGTTAAGTATGCAGATAAAAAGGACAGGAAGACAGAAGGAGTAAATGAACTATGTATGAGAAGAAAATTGGGCTGTGAATACAAGATATAGGAAAACACAATAGAATAGATACAGAAAGTGGCAGAACAATCATATAACCCAATAAAACAATATAAAACAGAAACAAACTAATCAAATATTCATGCAAGAGTGAAGATTCACAAGTATTGTATCATCAGGTAAAATCCTCCTTGCTTACACTGTCAGAGAACATCTTTCCTTCCTTGAGATACCATATTTAACTCTGCTGGTGAAGGGACTGTCACTTGGTCTTCAGCTCAAACCCATTTGACCAGATTAGTTAACGTGCAGCATCTCTGTGGAAATCAAAAGGTCACTTGTAGAATTGGCTTCCCACACTGAAGTCAGCAAGGGTCCTTCCTCCCTTAGGTGTTTTCTAGGCTTTGGAGTGGATTTTAAAGAACTTACATTTGGCCAGCTGATGTTTTCTAAGAGTGCTGGGTGGTCCTTCTCTTCCTGCATGTATTTCAAATTCCAAGGCCCTACCACGACTTACAAATATATTTGCTGGTGGAAGTTTTCAGCTTATCTGCAGCTGGAGTTTGCCTGCTCCACAGAGTCACAGTTCAGGTCAGCTCTCACAAGGTGTCCATTTGCTTGTGAATTGCATACTTTTGGTAGGTAAGAGGGGCTTAAATTGGAGTTTAGAAACAGTTATGCCAGAATTTTCTACACTTCTCAGCCAAGTGGTTGGGTGAAGCATTTCTCTTGAGCTTAAATTCCTCACTGTCTCAGCAGAATAGGTAGAGACCAGGTCAGGGGCAAGTCTGACTGCTCAGCATCTACTTCCTGCAGCTTGTTGATCTGTTGTCTATAATTTTGCTTTTACTGTTCTTGCTTCTAGAGAGTTTGCTTTCTCTTTTGTTTGAGAATCCAGGGTGGTAGGGAGGTGGGTTGTTCCCTTTCCTTACTGTTTAAGTGTGGCTCAAAGTTGCAGTTCATTTCTTCCCTTCCAGATCTAGTGTTCAGTATTTCCATGCTCTGCTAGTCTCTTCCACTTTGCTGGGCACTGCACAACCACCTTGCCTTTCCTCACTCCTGTCCTCTTTATGTCATCAACTGAACGTCTTCCACCAGGGTCATGGAGACACAGGAGAGAACTACTTGCCCTATTCCACCATTTTCAGAAACTATTCTTTAATGTTGAGGGAGTTTTTATTACTGAGTCAACTTCATTATTCATTATTGGTCTATTTAGGTTTTCTGGTTCTGTGACCTAATTTTGGTTGGTTGTAATGATCTGGAAATCCATCCATTTCTTCTAGCTTTATTTACTGGCCTATAGTTGGTCCCCAACAACATTTGTGTTTCTGCAATGCAGGCCCTCATGCCTCTGTTTTCATCTCTTATTTTATTTAGTCTTTGCAGTGGTTTGAAAGAAAATAATCTGCAAAGGGAGTTACACTATTAGGAGGTGTGACCTTGTTGGAGGACGTGTGTCATTTTGGAGTGGACTTTGAGGTATCTTTTTCTAAAACTTCCCTCAGTGTGACAGTCAGTTGACTTTCTGGTCAAGATGCAGCCAGAACCACAACCGCCTCCACCTGCCATGCTCCCTGTCATGAGGATAATGGACTGAACCTGGGAAACTGTCAGCGAGCCACCTCAGTTAAATGTGTTTTTAATAAGACATTGTGCTCATAGTGCCTTTCCACAGCAATAGTAAGCCCTAGCTAAGATAGTCTTTCTCTTTTATCCCTTGGTCTAAATAAAGAGTTGTTGATTCTGTTTATCCTTAAATCTCAATTCTTTATTTCATCAACATTTTATATACTTTTTCATGCCTATTTCATTTAGTTCTGCTCTTAATTTGGTATTTTTTTTCTTCCACTAATTTTGGGTTGTTTGTTTGAAAACTTCTGCTTGGCATAGATTATAAATTGCAGTGACTTCTCTTCTGATTTGGATGGATCCTATAGGTCCTGGTTAATATTGTCTCCATTTCCACTGGTGATTTGAGAGAAAATGGCCCCCAAGGCGAGTGACACTATTAGGAGGTGTGGCTTTGTTTGAATAGCTGTGGTCTTGTTGGAGGAAGTGCGTCACTGTGGAGGTGGGCTTTGAGGTCTCATAGATGCTCAAGCCATGCCCAGTGTCTGAGACTACTTCCTGTTGCCTGTGCAAGATATAGAACCTCAGCTACCTCTCCAGCACCATGTCTACCTACATGCTGCCACGTTTCCTGCCATGATGACCTCTGAACTTAAAGCCAGCCCCAATTAAATGTTTTCCTTTGTAAGAGTTGCTGTGGTCATTGCATCTCTTCACAGTAATACAAACCGTAACTAAGACACCCCTTAGGATCTCAGCACATTTTCTTTTTTATTTCTTTAATGACTAAAGACTGAGAAAGTTGCTTACTTTCTGAGTATTTGTACTATTTCTAAGGTTTTTTATATATTTCTGGTTTATTCCATTGTAATCAAACAAAAATATAAATGGCATGGCTTTCATTTGTTTTTAACTTTTGATTTGGTTTTAGGCCCAAATAAGCCTAACTACAAAAATGTTCCCTGTATGAAGAGAAGGAATGTATATCCTCTGATGGTTAAATAAAATACCGCGCTAAAGTCTGTTAGACCCCCTTGCTGTGTAGTGCAGTCTAACCCCAGTGTTTGCTTCTTAATATTTTTGCCTGGATGATTTGCTCAATGATGGAAATGGAGTGTTGATGTCCCCAACTATTATTGTATTGGGTATCTCATTAGATCTAATATTTGCTTCATATGATTTAGTGTCCCAATGTCTGGTATACAGAAATTCATAGCTATTTCATCTATTTGTGGGACAAATCCCTTTGTCATTATATAATGAGCTTTTTAGTCTCTTTTTTACATTTTTTTTCTTGAAGTCTACTTTGTTTCCTATACAAACTCCTGCCCAGTTTTTGTTTCCTACCATGTAGAATTTCTTTTTCTCATTCATTGACTTTCAGTCTGGATGTCATTACTAGTGAAGAGTTTCTTGTAGGCAGCATATCATTGATAACTATTTTAATCCATTCAGCAAGTCCAAATCTTTTAAAGTGGGAAATGTAATCCATTTACATTTAAGATGGTCATTGATTTATAGAGTTATTCCTGACATTATTTTAATTTTCCTAGCTATTTCTTGTGCCTTTTTTTTTCCTTTTCCTCTTTCAAGAATCTTTGTAATTGAATGTTTTTTGTATTGATGCGATTTGGTTTTCTTTTCCTCTTGTATATCTGTACTTGATTTCCTCCTTTAAAGTGTTTCTATTTAGTAATGAAGTTCTGCTTCTTCTATTAGATGTAGGCCTTCCTTATGAATTCCTTGTCATTATTTGGTGGTGATAAGTGCCTTGTTTTCTTTCCTGTAAAGGCTTTGTTTATTTTTAGACAATAGAGTGACATTTTGATGGATAAAGTATATTTGATTAACAGTGGGTTGGCTTTTTCTTTGGAAGGGTCATTATTGATGTTCTGTTAGGACTTTGAGTACATCATCCATTCTTTCCTGACTTGTAATGTTTCTACTGAGAAATCTACTATTATTTTAATAGAAATTCTCTTAAATATGATTTAATGCATTTCTCTTGCTGTTTCTAGAATTCATTCTTTGTCTTAAATTTTGGATCATTAAACTATGATATGCCTCAGTGAAACCCTTTCTGGTCAACTCTGGGTTCTCCTATTTCTGGCTATCCAAATTTTTCAAAGATTTTTGGACTTTTCAGTTATCTTTCTACTTTAGTGGTTTTACTGTCCTTTTTCTTTCCTTCTAAAGCATCTGTAATCTGTATGTCCATCTGCTTGAGGGTATTCCATAAATTTTACAGCCATCTCTTTCTTCTCTCTTTTTTTCTTTGTTATTTTAAAAGACTTGCTCCTGACTTCAGAAATTCTTCTACTTAATTTAGTCTGTTGTTCAAGTTTTCTATAGTGATATTTTATTTATGTTTTAATTATTTATGTTTTAATAAATAAAGCTTGCCTGAAAATCAGAAAGCAAAACTAAGCCCCAGGATTTGGGGGACAGAGGCAGATGGATCTTTGTGAGGTCAAGGTTACCCTGGACTACACAAGATCAATACAGAAACAGGTAGTGGTGGTTCACACCTTTAATCCTCATACTAGAGAGTCACATGCCTTTAATCCCAGTGCTGAAGGAGAATATAAAACAGGTTGGGACAGAGGTCTCAGTTTGCAGTTGCCCAACCTTGACAGAGGAAAGACTTCCCTAGTGGCTTGACTGTTTTGCTTTTCTGATGTTCAGCTTGAATCCCAATATCTGTCTCTGGGTTTTTATTATTTGTGCTATAGTTTTCAGTTGTGTTTTTCTTTGGCTTCTGTGCCTGGTTTATGCCAGTGATAACCAAAGAAGAATATTAGCTCTCCTAGTACTCCTCAACGTTTCAGTTAGCATGCCGCCCCTTTGGTGACAAGAGCTGCAAGCATGTAGACAGTAGGCCTCAGAGGCTAACTAACAGACCCTTGGCCATTTTACAGGGACTTCCATTCCAATCCTACCCTCCCTCATCCTAGATATCAAAAATGTCATTAAGTGATGCTGATCGTTTCTTCGGTCCTTTCCATTTCAAGTTTTCTTCAGGACATTCTGAATCACCATCATCTTCTGTGGCTCTGTCTTCTTAACTCTGCATTATTTTCTCTGTGGTATGCGTTGTTCCAGACGTCTCCATTTGGAAATCCTTCACTTTTGTTCGTGTGGGTATAAAAAAGGTTTAAAAGCTTACAGCAGCGGTTCTTGGTTCCCATTCCTGTAGATATGGAACTGCAGGTTCCTTTGTGGTCAGCCTTGGCCATCTTCCTAATGTTTGATTTCATAGTGGTTTCTTGTTTTCTAAACAGCCGTTAAATCTCTGGTTGTGTACTTCCGTGTACTTCATAACTTTCCATTTTTCCTTTATTGTACTCTTATGGTGGTTTGAGTAAGAAATAGGTTCAGGTATCTGAACACTTTTTAGCAATGCTATTTGGGGAGGTTGTAGAGCTTTTAGAAGGTGGGTCACTGGGTGTGGGATCTAAAGTTTATAGCCTTCTCCCATTCCATTTCACTCACGGCTTTGTGCGTGCAGCTGAAACATGATCAACCAGCTTCCTGCTCCAGCTGCCTACTGCTTTGTGTTTCTTGCCATGACTCCCTTTCTTCAATCATAAGCCAAAACAAAGTCTTCCTTCTCTCAGTTGCTCTCAGTACTGATGATTTAATTATGGCAACAGAAGAGTAACTAACAGTTACACACTGTTTTTTACTTCAAAGGCATCTGCATAACTGGAATCTGTCGCTGGGAATTCTTGTTTACCCCAGTACAACCTAAATCTGAGAAGACAGGTTGCTTTAGGGTTGGGTATTGGATTGGAAGGCAGGGAACGGACTGGGACAAACTTCTCTCTTAATACCTGAAAACATTAAAACTAATACCTGATCACTATTGTATCTTTAATTTCTGCTCTTTTTTGGAGATAGAAAATGCATCTAAGATGTGACTTTTCCATAGAAAAGCTTCTTTTTTTCTTAGCAGTGCCTGAATTTCAGTGATCACAAAAGAATGTTAAGAAAGATACTCTACATCTTTGATAAATGAGGGCGAAAGAGGCTGGTGGGGAGAACAGTTCAAGGACAGCTTGTGTCCTCAAGTTAGCTCTGAAGAACACAAAGCTTTCAGACGATAATGCGAAGGATAGTTTTTCTAGGCAGGCAGAGCCAAGATCCAAGCTAGAATGGACACAGTAAGTTCAATGTACTCTTGAACTTGCTAGAGGATAGGGCCATGGAAAGCCTATTGCTGGGTGTGAACATTTGTGATTCCAGGAGAGGGGCTTTCTTCTGTCAGTGTGGCAATGTAACAGCTGTATTCCGGACCATTTGAATGTGTCCCTCAGGGGACTGTTTGTTACTCCGGACCATTTGAACGCGTCCCTCAGGGATTGTTTGTTGCTATTTCACCCTGTTGTACTATATTAAAAAGGTAAAAACTAAACCCTATTTTGGTGTTTAAATATGGAGCCTTTGGAAAGTGGTTGGTATTAAACGAGATGATCAGAAAGAGGTCTCCAAGACTGAGTACTGTTGGTTTCAAAAGAGAAGGAAATGAAATCTAAAGAGACACGCATTCTCCTTCTATTGCCTTGTGATGGGCTACACACCTCAGAACTCTACTAGAAAACAGCCATCACCAGACACAGCCCCTAGCCTCAGGCCACCAGAGTCATGAGCCAAAATGAATCTCATTTTAGTAAATACTCAGCCTTGGATATTTTGTTACAATCATGTAAACTGGGCTAACACAGAAACCACGCATCACGCATAAATGTTATTGAGAGAAAAGAAAGGTGATACCTCAGAAAACAGAAATATGACCCGAGAATGAGACAAGGAGACCCTCCAGGCTGGGGGAGATAGTAGAGACGCAGCCTTATGGCTGTTTGCATGCGAGGAAAGGGATGCTGTAAAGCAAAAGCTGCAGCAGCTCAGGAGGCACAAATTGGATGAGGAGAGGAGAGTCCCAAACTACCCAGAGAGCACCACGCAACCTACAGAGAGAAGCCCAGAGCCAGCAGCCCAGTGTGAGTCTACCTCTCCGTTCCTATGGAACCCAGAAGAGAAGACTCAGCTTTTACAGGACCTCACTCATCCCTGAAACTGACAATGGTGTTATCTATCCCTGCAAGGTCACTGTGCTTTTAAGTGAGTTACTTGCAAAGAAGATAGCATAGTGAGAACCTATAGCTGTCTGAGAATAAACTAAAAAACTCAAAATACTTTTTTTAATTTAAAATTTGTAAAGAACTGGGGAGATATCTCATTCAGTGAAGAACTTGCCCCACAAACATGAGAACCTGAGTCTGATCCTGGGAACCCAGATAAGAAAATCAGCCAAGGTGACAATCACTTGTGATCCCAGCCATGGTGACAGTCACTTGTGATCCCAGCCATGGTGACGATCACTTGTGATCCCAGCCATGGTGACAGTCATTTGTGATCCCAGCCATGGTGACAGTCATTTGTGACCCCAGCCATGGTGACAATCACTTGTGATCCCAGCCATGGTGACAATCACTTGTGATCCCAGCCATGGTGACGATCACTTGTGATCCCAGCCATGGTGACAGTCACTTGTGATCCCAGCCATGGTGACAATCACTTGTGATCCCAGCCATGGTGACAGTCATTTGTGATCCCAGCCATGGTGACGATCACTTGTGATCCCAGCCCTGGAGAGGCAGAGAGGGCCAGAGACTTAGGGCTCCCAGCCTAGCCTACTTGTTGAGCTCCAGGCTAGCGACAGAGACCTAGCCTCAAAAATCAAAGAAGATGACATCCTCCATATGCCTGCACATACATGTTTCTTCACACATACAGGAACACACACATCACACACAAGCACATACATGTTCCCTCACACATACATGAACACACACCCAAAATGAAACCATGCAAAGCCTTGAGAATAAGGGCTTAAATGCTGCTGTTGGCATTCCTGCTATTGTTGTTATGCAAAAGTCAACACTGGGAGCCAGAGGTGGGAGGGAGCCAGATCCCTTCAGAAACAGCTCTAGCTGAGAATGGAGACATTAGCTTGGAGGAATATATTACAGTAACACATTTTATATTCACCAATAGGATATGAAGTCCCCATTCATCTCTCCTGTTGCCTGAAAATGTATTTCCCCTGCTACCTTCAAGCATCCAGACCTCCTAGCACACCCACCCTGAAGTTTCTAGCCCTACTTTATTTGAATGGGAATGGAATTTCTTCGGGAATACGTACTGATTGGAAGGGGATTTTAAAATCATTTTTTAAGCAGAGAAGCACGGTTTAAATGCACGGAGAGAGCCAGAAGCCTCCAGAAGAGACACTTTCCAGAGGACATTGCTCTGAATATTATATAATCTGGGCATCTAAGGCTGAAAGTAAATCCCAGGCACACTTGCCACTTACCCTTGCACAGACAGGGGCATTGCCTGCGCTCTCAGCCGCCATTTCCCCAACTTCAGAGTGAAGATAAAAGTGTAAACATTACTCCAGGTGGAACTTTGAAATTGTTCCTCTTGCTTAAAAGAAGAGGAACAAGGGGAAATGGGCAAATAAAGAAAGGGGGATGCGTATTCAGAAGTCACTGCACATTATTAGATTGGAAGGGAGGAGGAGACACCTGAAGACATGGAAGGAGCTGGAAATCAGGAAGACTGACCTCAGTGTCTCTACTAGACTTGGAACACATTTCTGGATGCTCTATGCCTTGACTTATCCTGGGTTTTGATGTCATTTCCCCAATGCCTGATCCTCTAGGTCCCTTGAGTGATGGATGGTTGAGGAAATGTATCTTTTTTAACCACTGGCTTTGATCTTCTGATTTGAACACCACAATGAAGAACAGTAATCTGTACTGAAGCACTGCCATGGTCCAGGTGCTTAGAGACACCATTGTTCTACATTGTGGTACTGTTGGTAGTGTCCATTGGTACCAATGTACTTACTATCAAAAAGCCTTCTCCCCAGGAAAGAGCACACCAATTGGTTGTTCGGTGCCAAATAATCAGCCCTGAGAACATACATATGAGTCACATTATATGGGCTGAGCAGGCTATATTTAGGAATATATATATATATGTATATGTATAATATATACATATATACAATAACAATTAGTAAGAAAAGAGGTCATGAATTTGAAGAGTGGGGAAGAGCTTGGAGAGAAATGTAATTATAATCTCAAAAAAGCTTCCTGAAGACAGAAATTTTATAGTTGTTATTTTAAATGGTTTAAATGTAAAATCTTTCAAAAGTTAGAGGAAAGAACTAAAATAAAATGAGGTTTGAGGTGGGTGGACACACGACTCTTGTCCTAAGTGGAAGACCCATAGTTCAAGGTAAATACACACTCGTCATGTGATGACCACAGTCTCTTCGTGGTGTCTGCAGGGATGTTCCTGGCCTTTGTCTTCCAGTCCTTAGAAGATAGGCTTTAAGGTCCCTCATTTCTAGAAAGTTCCAACCTAATTATTGAGCTAGTTCTGTCAATCATCTCAACCTGCACTGATCATACTCAGTTACATGACCAGTCTTGAGTGTTGAGCTCAACTTTATCCCCAAATTTCACTTCTGTTCACTAATCAGACTCAGTCAGTCAATTATCAAACTGTTTTCTTTGATAACTATTGAATTATCATGATGTCTGCTTTATCTGGGTCATGGTGGTGCTGTGCTAAGTCCTGTGGGACTTAGGACTTAGTCCTGCTGTGCTAAGTCACACAACTCCTGTGGGCACAGCACACAACTCTACTCTTCTCACAATTGCTCTGTTTACTTATCCAGGCATAAATTTGAACAACTACCCAGGAAGAATTTTGACCAACATCCACCAGTTTTGTTTTTTTTTTTATCGAAATGTGTCAATATTCTAGAATCTTCTCAAGGCCCTAGAGGAAAAGGAGCCCTTAAATAATTAACTTCCCTACCAACTCAGTGAGTTATAAATCTAATCAAATTATTTTAGAAAAATAAGAAAATCATATATATACAGAACTTGCTTACAACTGCCAAACTTTTTGCCAGGATTCATCCTCTTAGGACTTGCCTCCTCTTCTGTGTGTTGGCTGACATTCTGTACTAATGGGACTTCTAAGTGATTAGTGCCTCAGCTGACTCCCGTGTTTGAAGCCTTAGGAGCAGATCCCTCTACCACCAATGCCACCACTATACCATCCATCTTGATCGGACAATACACCTCTCATCACTTGACACTATTCCAGAATCCCATGGCTATGCCCACAGACCCAGGAAAATGCATTTTGGCTACAGATGATTCATTGACCACCACCCTCAAGGGGTTTTAAGTTCCCAATTTTGATATATAACTCAATGTACATTCAGTCCAAGTTCCTTGCCAGAAAACTAGAGAAAGATGCTACTGCCCACAACCAGGAATACTGTAAGGCATCCATCTGGACTGACTGCCCAGAAGAATACTCCCGTTGGGCATAATTTAAAAATTCTCATGAGGGAAACTTGTGGCTGCACTTAAGCATTAAATGGTGCTGATTACGTAAAGGAAGTGCCCTAATTATTCAATAATCTATAAACAAAAAGCTTCAGTGAGAGGCAGAATGGTCTAGAATCCCAGATAATTCTGCCAGGAAAAACCCCACAGCAATGCTCACAGGGGCCTGCTTAACCCAGCCCACACTGTCCCGAGGCTTATGGTGAATTCACATAGGACATAGCTCAGTTCTGAGCCACTGGCTGTTGCTTTTATGGCCTGGATAACAGACTCTAGAAAGCCATGTGTAACAACAAATAACTGAGGCGTAAAATGTTGATTTGGTTTTAGCAGAGATGAAAGCCAGCATCCCCTTTCTTACCTTTGCTTTGTGAGAGGGTTCCATAGTATGGTAGGAGGTAAAAGGCCTGAAAGCAGTAACATTTTATCTCCTCTCTTTTCCCACCTGTACCCTCCCTCAGTCATAGTTCTGTCCATGAGTGTTACTGATCCTAAGCTAAGACTATATACTATATTGAAAATATAGCATCAAATATTCATACCTCATGTGCAAGCAGCATATATTTATAATAAATAATCACAAGATCAGTGCTGATAAAATCATTTGGTCTCGTAAAAGAAATCATTTCATTTTTAATTTTTAAAGCTTTATTATTTATTTATTTGGGGGTAGACTCCTGTTTGCTGTGGCATGTGTGTAGAGGTTTGGTCTCAGGGACCAAATTCAGCTCTACAGGCAACAATCTCTTTCACCTAGTGAGCCTTCTTGTCAGTCCAGTCCTGCCAGTTTTTAAGATCTTAAGAATTATATCTTCCCCCAAGTTCTAAATTAATATTGATATACTATATGGCAGGTTTTCTTCTTAGTGTTAGAGACCTGAAGGAATCCTACCTTTAGGGGGTTGCAGAGGACTGAAAGCCTAACACTGAACAAGTACAACAGCCATAAAGAAAGGTAAGTTCTTCCTCACATCTAACTGAAAGCCATCCTGTATCATTGGAGCCAAAGTTCATCCTTTACACAAATAGAAGAAAAAATTGTCCCTCTCGTTAAAACTGTACTAAAAATGGTACACTCATAAAGTCATTTCTTATTCCTTGTTCTCTTGATTAAACAGCTTCACTTCCTTGAATGTTTTCTCAAAGGACACATTCCTCACATTTAACAATACCTTTCCTCATGTAGATACAAACCTCCATCCTTTATATAGCCCTATGCTGCCTAGGAGATGCTCCCACCCCGTTATCCCACTGGTTCTTGCAAGACAGCATAAGAAGGCACTGAGGAGACTGACCACACACACCCATGGCTCTGTTCTGGGGCTACAGGGGCACCTGGACCGCTTTACACTTACCCTCATTGAAATTTTATTCCAGTTTTGTGGAGCCATTTTCTCAATGAGCTAAGGCCATTTTGAATTTTATTTTTGTTTCATATATCAGTAGGATCATTCAGCGCCAGTTCAAACTTCATGAACTCACTCTTAAACCCTTCATCCAGGCCATCAATATAAGTATTGAGCAAGCGCCAACCTCAATACCTCTGGACACTGTCATGTGCCTTCCCTCTGGATGATGACAGCCATTGATAACACCCATTATGGTGCATGTCCAAACCACCATGTAGAAACTAAGTTGTTGTTTGAAATATCCAAATCGTCACTAAAATTAAGATAGATCACATTGGTTCTTCCTACTGGCCCGCATGGCCTGTAAGAGTCATGGAAGGACATTAAATTGACTTGGCACTATCATCTGTTTATGAACTTGACTGGTCATCAATAAAAATTTGTATCCTTTTGGATGTTATCCAGTTAATTAATGATTTGTTCCAAGATATTCCCAGGTATCTATGTTAAGCCCACAGTTTCGAAATTGCCAGAACTGTGCCGTCTTTCTATCAACAGCGGACACCTCCCTTACCCTGGTGCTGTCCTTAGCACTGTTCCCAGTTCTCTGTGATTTGGGGAAACACTAAGAGACCCAAGATGAGAGTTGAAAATTCATTCAGCATCCTACAGGGCAAGCCATCAGGTCCTGCTGACTCCAGCGTATTAGGTTTCTACAAGCATCTGAGCTCTGTGTCCCTTTGGCCTTCTAGCCTCCCGTTATAACCTGGCCTTATCTCAGGCAGCAGTTTATAACGGAGGTTACCTTCCCCTGTGGGGAGAGAAGTGAGGAGGACGTTGATAAAATATTAAATAAATAAAGTAGAAACACTGCTGTTTACTTCCGCTCTCCTGTCACTGGCACAGACAGTACAGTTCGTCCAAATCCTCCCTTCTCTGCTTGTAGCCACATTGGCAAACTGCATTTCCCAGCATCCATTGCAGTTCAGTCTGAGTCTTATGAATGGACTCTGGCCAACTCAGTGATGGAAGGTATTTTGTACACCACTTTCCAGCCTGAGCACGGAGCTTTGTTCATGGCCCTTTTCTCCTCTACTGACTGCCTGGGCACAGTGAATTGATAAGAAAACAACACAAAAGAAAGGAGACTGGGCAATTGAGCAACCACGTACAGGGACAACAACGGGGATGCCCAACATGCATGGGCTATGACTTGTAGAGGAGGCCCTGCAGGTATGGTAGCATATACCCATAATTTCAACTTGAGAAACTGAGGCAAAAGGATCTTGAATTTGAAGCCACCTGCACTGTATGACGAGACCTTGTATGATGATCAATCTTCATCAATACCCATTTAAGGAGACCTGCAACCATCTAGGAGACACACCTCTGGGCGTGTCTGTGAGAGCATTTCCAGAGGATGGAAAAGAAAACTCACTGAAAATGAAGGCAGCGCCATCCCATGCGAACCATCCTAGTTGGTAAGAAAGGGAAGAAGGGAGGAAGCAAGCTGAGTGCCGCCAGCTCCCTGGCTGCCGGAGCGCTGTGACCAGTCCTCCAGCTGCTGCTACCGTGTCTGCCCACCGTGGAGACTACGCCCCTAGACAGAGAGCCGAGGTAAACCCCACCTGCCTTAGGTTGCTTTTATTGGGTGTTTTAACAAATTAATGAAAAAGTAATTAAAACACCCTGTCTCCAAAGAAAACCAAGCAAATGGATGCATTCTGTGAGGTAAACTACTTAGGTTATGGTGGTTTCTACATTGAGCTAAACTATTTCTCACTAGTCTTCTCACTGTGACCTGAATTCTACCCTTTGAGATTATTCATAACAATTCATTACAATGGCAAAGTAAAATTTTCTGACTGGACTAAAAAAAGATTTAAAAGAATATCATTTTATTTCCTACTGTTTCATAACTATATATTTTACTTTAAATTTGCCAGTCCTACTATCTTTTATATTTATGTAAATTGCTATTTCATTTTGAGGAGACCTTGCCAGAGGACTCAAGTCCGTCATAATGCTCCTTAAAGAAATAACTGACAAATCTGATTTTTTAAAAGTTAGATAGAAGTATAATAGATTGACTATCTTTATGTTAGAGGGTTCTGTGAAGTTATTTACTGTATGGAAAATATTACAAATACCTGGGTATTGATCACCTAATATCGTGAAGTGCTCATATTTATTAATATATACAAGTAACAAACTTGATTTTTTTAATGTGTGTTTTGCCAGCATGTATGTCTATGCATAATGTGTGTGCCTCATGCCCAGAGAGGTCACAAGAGGGCATCAGATCCCCTGACACTGGAGTTAACTTATGTGTATGTACATGTATGTGTGGGTATGTACAGAAACACACAGGAAGAAGGGAGGGGTTCTGATGTAGCCCAGGCAGGCTTCGAACATGATATATAGCCCAGGATGACCTTGAACTTCCAGCCCTCCTGCCCCCACCTCTTGAGTTCTGTGATAACAAGTATGTACTCCATGTCTAATTCAGATATTTTTCCACTTACTCTAATTTCATCATTACCTTTTATCTTTATGTTTAAAAATAACATACCAATTCCTTTTCTTTCTGGATATATATAAACAAACCTTTAACAAAAGCACACCTAGGGCAAGTGTGTGTGCATATGCACAAAAGAGCAAGCATGTATGCATGAACACATGTGTTTCACATAATAAGAACAAATAAAGCAAAGCTGCATAGTCAGTTAATAACAGAAATAGCACTTCCATCAAGTAGTATTTTAATGCTGAGAAATATTCAGACAATGAGCTCTAATATTCTTCTTACCTTAGTAACTACTTACAGTAAGCGCTCTTTACTGAACACAGAGTCACTGAAGAAGACTCCAGGGAGCACATTGCTCTGTATCAGACAGGGGCCTGCCAGTGTCTGGGACCACATTTGTGCTGTAGTGGGTTGGCAGAGCCTACATCCAGAAAGCATCTGACCTTGGTGAACTGCTCTAATGGCTGCATGGCCACATCACTGAATCTCTGTAGGGAAGAGGAAGGGTTGGAGCACAGCAGTGCCCCCACTTTCAGAAGTGCCCCCACCCAGCACTCTGCACCTGGTGAGCCCACAAGAAGGAGAAAACAGACTCCTGCATGTAAAAGAAAGCATGCTTATGACTTTGCCTAAAAGTACCTTTTAAATGGGATTGCCTTCTTATCCCCTCCCTCCCCGCAGCTTCTCCTTCCCCACCTCCCTTTCTCTCTCTCTTTACTTATTAAATGCTTTTCCCCAAGAAAATTTTCCCCCAAACTCACAAAATGCTCCAAACCTCAGCAAAGTTGTTTGCCCTGAGAATTGGTTATTCGTGAGCCAGGCCTTCCGCAATCTGATTTCTCAGGATTGATGCTTTCTCTTTGAACAGTGAACACAAGCATAGGCTCAAAGGGCCCATGACAGTCACTTAGGAATAACGCAGACATTTGTGTCTGGGCAAGGTCTCCCCTACACAGGAAACCTTTTGTAAATATTAGTCACTAGAACCGGAACACTAATAGATGTAGTTAATAATTATCACAATGTGCCAAAACTGCACAGTTTGCTCCCTGATTGCAATATTAAATTGCTATTGAGCTGTGGTAGTCGCTTCAGGCAATGCTAGTAAGAACCCCCCGAAGACCCAGGCTGGCCTCGCCACACAAAAATGGAAAATGTTCTGTTGCACACAATGCTCAGGCAGCAGTGGGCTTTGCCAGAAAACAAACAGAAAACTCAAACAATAGAAGGAAAGTTTTATCGGAGCTGAAGTGTCCTTTCACTTGGGAACTGTCGTCTCTCAGAAAGAAAAACACACTCACTCTTGATAGCAGCTCACAAGGCAAGCCATTACTATGGGCACCGTGACTCGGTGCAGATAGAGAACTCTACACAGCCAGAGCTCAGAAGCTTTGTTTTATTTGCATAAGATTATGTCCGGAGATAGACTGAGCAGGCTCTGAGAAGTTGAGGGCCCCTCAGAATGCAAACAGGCTTCTCACCCCATGAGCAGAGTGGGAATATTCTTTTTCCACACACCCCCTCCTCTGGGCTTGACAGGTCAAGTGGCCTGGACAATGGGGCAGAGCTACTGAGAGCAAAACTGCAATTTAATTGAGAGGTGTCATTAGCTCCAGGACAGCACATTCAAAAGCAGACACAATGGGGGCACTTGTCATACGCAGTGCACACCAATCCACCCCTCATCCACCCACGTTCTGCCATCCCACCTCCGTATCTGCAATTTCAGAGACCCACAGTGGGTAAATGAGTACTTAGCAATCAATCTGCACATACTGCCGCCCAGTCTGTGCAAATGGGGGGCTGCCTTGTCCTCCTGGGGATTCTGAAGCATGGCAAAGGCCCGCCCACTACGGAAGCTGCACTCAATATATGGCTGCTTTACAGGAAATTAAGGGTCCTGTGTGCAGCAGGGTTAGGAGAAGAAAGAACAGTGGCTATTAAGCGACTAATTAAGTGAGATTCTGCAGGAACAGTGAGCTTGGGCCTCACCTTTCAGGCCAGACGGGCCAGTAAATAGCCTGCAAGATGTTTTTTGTGCAGAGCAGGAGGTTACATGGGCAGTCACCATCACCCCCTCAGAAGCAGTGCCATCTGTGGCCTGTGTGGGCAGACACAGTAATGGATGTTACTTGTTCAGAGGAGACAGGAAATGGCTGCTCTGCCCCTAACCTGCCAGGCTAATGCTCCAGATCACCAGAGTGTGGTGGGCTGGACCCATCCCCCATGCTAAGGTCCACCTCATGTAAGCTTAAGAGGCAACTTCAATCTCCTCTTCCCCAGGAATGTTCCTAGGAGACTTTGGGCTTTCTATTCCAAAGCCTCTGCTAAAGAGGCCAGGGCTATCCATGCTTAAATAGGGTAGAACTAAACAGAAAGACCAGGATATTTTTTATAAGTCTTTTCACTTTTATTTAACTTATATGTATATGTGTTTTGTATATAGAGACCCTCCTCAGCTCTCCTGCAGTGACCTTCCACACTGGTTTTTTTGAGACAGTCTCTCATTGGCTAGGGATTTTCATAGTAAGCTAGGTTGACTTCCCAGTGAGTCCAGAGATCTTCCTGTCTCTGTCTCCCTAGTGCAGGGATTTCAAAAGTGTGCTGCCACACCCAGGCTGTGTTTCTGTGGTTCTGAGTGATCACACTAACTAGGCAAGCACATTCTCATTTAAGCTAACACCACAGCTCCTACTTGTTTTTTAATTGATATATAATACCTGGGTGTGTGGCATAATGGCTTGGTACATGTATACAATATGTAGAAACGAAATTGGAGCAATCAGTATTTCTATCCCTTAATCATCTACCCTTTGATAGGGTTGTATTAGGTTGTATCTTATTGTCTTGCTATTTGTAAAGTTGAGTAAATTGTTATCAACTCTAGTCACCCCCAAAGACCTATAGAATATCTGCATGTGTCTAATTGTAGGTTGCTATTCAATCTCCAGCTTCATCGCCACAACTATACTTCCCTTTTATAAATTTCTTTTTCTTGTATTAATCTACATTTTGTCAGCTTCTCAGGCATAAGTAAGTTTCTCCTTTATTTCCCCGTTTGCAAAGTGGTGTGGCCATGGGCCACTTACCACCTTCTCTATATCGGTTTCTCATCTAAACAGGAGAATATTCAAATGGCTCTAAGATCTCACAGCATGAATTCTGGGTGCAAAGTAAGCCCTGAGAGGACCTTAGCTGATGTCATCATTACTGTCAGTTGTTGCAAGAAGCACGCGTGCTGCATTCCCGGCGCCTGGTTCCCCGCCCGGCTCCCGGTGCATACCCGAAATAATTACAGAGAAACTGTATTCATTTAAATACTGCCTGGCCCATTAGTTCTAGCCTCTTCTTGGCTAACTCTCACATCTTGATTCAGCCCATTTCTAATAATCTGTATTCACCACGAGTATGTGGCTTACCGGCATGAGTCTAACCAGTGTCCATCTTGGGCCGGAGAAGCATGGCGCCTGCCACACTGCCTTCTCTCTCCCAGCATTCCGTTCTGTCTACTCTGCCCACCTAAGGGCTGCCCTATCAAAAGGCCAAGGCAGTTTTCTTTATTTAAGCAGTGAAAGTAACACAAATACAGAAGACCCTCCTACACCAGTCAGTCTTACTATATTACTCTTGTCTTTCTTCTGTCAGAATCAGCACAGGGTCTGGTGCACAAAAGATTGCAGAGTGTGCTCCATTGACAGCTGGTGGACTGAGGTGAATGAATGAATGTGTGAACAAATAAATTCTGAACGAAAGTTTTAAGTGGCAAGCATCTTTCTATCCCAACTCGTCCATTCCCATGACCTTTGACCCTAGACCAGAAGATCAGGAGATTGTAATCACAGTGTTTCATCTGCTGCACTCTGGGCCTCACAGGCCTCCATATCAGCTACCCAATAATGCTCAGCCTAACAGAAGAGAGCCACAGCAGTGGCCATTTCCTTGTGTTGCACAGTGTGGCGTGTCGGTACAATAAATAACCAAGCCAGCTCAAGAAGAATGGGTATTTTTAATGAATGAAAAGAGGGGAGACTCACGCTACAAGGATGGGAGTTCCGAAGTCCTGTCCTATCCATCCTGCGAACACCGCATGGAGAGAGAGCACACCTGTGTTCTCTCAATTTTCTACCTGGGGTCCAAGTGGCCACACCCCAACTTGATGTGATTGGTTAATGGCTTTTTCCCCATCATCTCCCCCTTTTGTCTAAACAAGATCAATCCAAACCCAACAAAGCTATATACAATAGGAACAGACACCAAATACAAAATTACAAACAATAAACAATATTAAGCAAGGAATGCATAACAAAAGTTTTACTAAACATTCTATTTTAAAGAATCTAACTATTGCATTGAAATTAAGCTTGGCTAAATTGTGAGGAAGGTAACTATAATTATTTAATCTTTAACTCCATCAAAGATCTGAGAAGGGAAACAATATTATTTGAGTGGACAGGAAGTGTAATCGAGAAAATTTCAAAATGTGCAACAAATGACAGAGACAACTGACTACCTGGGCAATCACCCAAAGTCTCATTTGCAATGTTGAAGCAACCAACTTTGGCTAAGGCCTAAAGTAACTGACGTACCATTTTCAAAGGCAAGAAACTTTTCAAAACTATCTTACCCTGTCTTGGCAGGATATGACAGTTTTGTTTTATCCATTTATGAATACTCTGTATCTCTATCAGTGGTTGAGGTATGGGCATTTCTTTGCCCAAAGGTCAGTTCTGCCAAGAAGAAAGGCTCCAGGTGGAGTGTTTCTAGTGCTCAACATTCTCTTGGGAATAGATTGGTGTTGCCAAGAGCGATTGTGTCTCATTGTCACGAAACTACGAAACTCTAAATTAGATTAAAGGCCATTTTCTAGAGCTCCTTGAAGAGGTTGAAGATTATCTATCTATAGTGAATATAATCTCTATGTATCTAAAGAACCTAATTAGTCTAATTATAAATATAACAAACATAGATGACTATTGATCTATAATTCTCAATACCTATCTAACTTAAAGACTAAGACAATAAACAACTGTGCAATAAATGAGGACAATGACTTTCAACTAGAAACAATGTATAAGTATCTTAATCGGAGGTAGTAATGTACATTGTGGTATGGTAAATATATATATTTATCAATACATAAGCAATGTTTTAAACAGAGGTAGAAGCATAGTGGCAGCATGCACGTGTCCCCAGTGCCACCACAAGAAGAAAATAAGCCAGTAGACAGTTGGGCATCTATATTGAAAGCTTCCTTGCTGAATAGATCCCTGAGCTCAAACTGGCAACACTTCAGTGAAGTTTCACGGAGTGATGTAGATTAATGACATCATTAAAAGCAAAATCTGTGGCGTTCCAAGTCCTACATCCAAGTTACAATATGAACGTGTGAACCATCAACAAGTTACTGAAGCTTTCTGTGCCTCATGCTCTTATCTGAGGGGTTGGACTGATGACCATCTCACAGGCTTCTAAGAGGCTCAAGAGTCCATGCCTGACTTCGGGCAGAGGCTGTCACATCAAGAGCTTGGGTACTGTGACTCATCAATCCCTACACACTGAATTTTGGGCCAAGCGAGAAATGGACTTGGGCCTCCAAAACAGAACCGAATATTCATTTTGCAGCTGATGAATCTAAATTGCAAAGTTAGCTTGCTCCACATCCACACTGAACTTCCTGCTCCTCTTAGCTCTAAGCCACTGATGCCTTATAGTCAATAGAAGACAGAACTATGCCCACTGTACCAGTGACACAGAGACATGTTCACTTCTGCTGTGCTTTAGATGTTTGCCCCTAACGGTTCATGTGTTGGAAACATGATCCTTAGTGCAGCAGTCCTGAGAGTTGGTGACACCTTTGAGAGGTCAGGCTTGGGACAAGGATGTTAGGTCACTGGGGTGCTGCCCTCAGAAGGGTCATATAGTTCTCATGGGAATCCATGTAGGTCCTAGAAGAACAGATTGTTACAAGGGTCATAAGCCCAGTTCCCAAGGTTTCTCTGGTTTTCTAGCAAGCCATGTGATCATTCTCAGTCACTCACACTCCTGCCAATGTGATGCCACAGGAAACTGAATCAATGAGGCTGCCTAATCCAAAGCCAGGATCCAGGGATGGGGACACAGTTAGTGGCAGAGCATTGAGCTAGCATGCAGGGGCCCTGAGTTTAATCATCAGCACTGAAATATAAGTAGATAGACAGATAGATAGACAGATGAATAGATAGATAGATAGATAGATAGATAGATAGATAGATAGATAGATAGATAGACAGACAGACGGATGGATGGCCAGACAGACAGACAGACAGACAAATAAAACAGAACTAAGAAGAAACTTTTCTTCTTCATAAAGTGTCCAGCCAGGAGTATTTAGCTGTAACTCAGAAAACAGGTAAGTGCCGTATCTTCCCACTAGTAATGACATTATAGGCTTCCTGTTCTCTGCCTCCCTCCTCTGTCCTCCTCGTGACTCTTCACACAGAGGAGCTGAGTCTCCCCAGCCTTATGCCAGTCCTTCAGATCAATAAGCTCCTTCTCCTCCTTATGGATGTGAGTTCCCAGTGCCTTCTTTGCTTTTCTTTCTCCTTCCCTTTCCAGCCCAGATATTTATCTTTCTGATTAGTTTGCCAGTTCCTTAGGAGCCCCCCATAATGCAACAAGACCAATCATTTTCAAAATCAAAGATCCCAGCAATCCCTTTGATTGTGCAGATTTCTGTTCCCTTTCCCATCTGCCTAGTTTGGGCTACTCAACCACAGTCTTATGGAAATTCTTCTACTTCATAAGTGTGATCTGTCTGCCACAGTCGGAACTGAAGCCCGTCCACTGCCCCAACTATTCTTGTCCACTCTAGTATAGAGTCACAAATTTGGATAATCCCCTATCAAGGTTATCATGTCATCAGATAGCTAACCCTGTCTGTAAACCTGTTGTCTGCGCCCATTCTCAGCTGGGATGCCTTCCTCCTCCCTCTCATCTCTCATCCTTTCACACGCTCTCCAGGATGCTTCCCTCGGGGTTAAACAGTTGTGTTTCTACCCACAGTTTCTGTGTTTTCCTGAACCTGTCTAATACTGGCTAAAATTCCCAGTGCTCATTTCTCTGGTTTTCCGGTACCAAATCTGTTCAAAACTTCTACATACAGTGCTGGCCAAACTGATCCCCAGGACTCCCAAGTGGCTTTCACTTTAACTCCTTAACTATAGCACCAGGAAACACCACTAATACGGCTCAGCTCTGTCGTGCCCCATCATCCATTTGTTCCCGGAGATCTCTCTGTATCCCTTCTTGGAATCTAGTTATTCTCTTAGCACCCCCCCAGGCCAGAAATATGTCTGGTTATTTTTTTCTTTTTTCCTTTCATCTTAGTCTCGCCTAGTTTTTGCCAAAATCCTTGGAACGAAAATGAATTGAGTTCCTTTAAAATAACCAATGAGGCAGACATCTTAGAATACTAACAGACTTAGAAATCAAAAACCAGGCTGCAGGTGTGAACGATTGGTTGACTCACAGATAGGTCAATAAGTGACTTATCACTGCTTTGTTCTTGACTCTGAGTAGAAGTTTCAACATTTCGATAGCACTCGTGGATTTGCAGCTGCTCCAGAGGTGAAGAGTTTCATGACCCCACACTCCATGGATTTTGAGGGGAACAAGCATCGAGGTCTGTCCTATACCTACATAGCCGCTGTGAAACAGAGGCAGCAGCTGGGTGTGTTCTGGTCCTTGGCCTGAGCTAGAAATGATTTGTGATGATGATTCCATCATGATTCCGTTCCCTCATTTGAAGTCGATTGTACAGATTGACCTCCAAGTTCAAGCTACACCAAGTTTTGAACATTTGGCAAGCATTATCTATTACATATGTTGTAGCAATATAAAATTTATCTCCTGGGAAAAGTACATACAGATTTTGATGAGACCTAACTTGGAAACAATAGCCAATCATCCAGATATATTGCTTCCTTTTCTCCCAAAGCAGGGGCAACTGGACCATCACCTATGTGATGGAGTTTAGGGAGTATCCGGTCTACAGAGGATCAAGACACTCCTGGAACATCTGGTCTCCAGAACCTAAGTCTCCTTTTAGATCTGTGGTAAGGCCCCCACAAAAAATAATAACCCCAGGCTTTCCTTACCATTGTGTAGATGTCGGTTTCCCTTATCTGTCTGCATTCTTAAACCACCTGATCACAATCTTCCCTTCCCTTCCCCTCCCTCTCTCTCTCTCTCTCTCTCTCTCTCTCTCTCTTTCTCTCTCATCCTTTTTGTTTGTTCATTTGTTTTCTAGATTTTGTTGTGAGGGTCTTTTGTTGTCCAGGTGGCCTCAAACTCAACTGTATGGCTGAGAATGACCCTGAATTCCTAATCCTCCATCCTCCACCTCCTGACTGCTGGAAATACAGGCATTCAATACCAAGTCCATCTTGATCTCAATCTTTCCTTGAGGAAGTTCTCTTTCATAAGAATAATCAGAATGGCCTTTCTTTCTATCTACCACAGTGCCTGCTCCTATGTCTGAATTAAAATCACAGATCTATAAGAAGTCTTTTGCTTTATTATATCATATTTAAGAGATGGAGTTGCAATCGTTCCCCAGTTGTTCTCCGTCTAACTGAAGAGGCTGCTGTTCCTGTGTGGCTAAAGGCCTGTCCCTCTTTCTCCCTGCATCTGAACGCCGGCTGTTAGAAATCTACCACTAGTGTAGAAGATTACATAAGTAATGAGCGAAAGGCAATCTGCAAACACCCTGAGAAGCAAACTGCCTGACACCAAGAGCCTTGCCATTGCTTGCTGTTGGAGCCTAGGACCCAGCACAGGTCAAAGCAGATTAAAGAGCAGAATCTGAGGGGACTGATCAATAACTCCTGTTGATGGAGCCAGCCATACTCATATCCAGTGTTCTGCTCTGCAGAGACACAGAAAGGGACAAGCATGCATCGTGAGGGCCTGCATTCAGAACCGCAGTGCACACGTAAAAAAGAGGTGCAGAGGCCCATGTCTGAGTCCAGTGGTGGGAAACCAGAGCCAAGCAGACCCCTGGAGCTTCTCGCCAGCTAGCCTTGCCTAACCGCTGAACTCAGGGTTCCATGAGAGACTCAGTCTCTGAAAATAAGGCAGTGGGTGATTAAGGAAGACATCCAACACTGACCTCTGGCTTCCACACACATGTACACATACACATGAATATACACAATTATGTGAACACACACACACACGAGAGAGAAAAAAACCTTTTCCCACAAAAAAACACTTTATTTTATATCCAGTGTACCTGCTAGTACCAAAAACAGCAGCCTAGATCCCATAGCCTCTGCTTGATTTAAAAAAATACTCCCAGCTGTAGTTACCAGCAATAAAGATATCAGAGATTGTAAAGACGGATCTGAAAGTCCCACCCTAATCAAAGCTTTCTTCCATGCCACACTAGTCCACTACTCAGGTCCTTGGGTGGGCTTCTGCTTGAGACTTCTAAACCCTGCATCATGCAGAGGACTAGCTCAGAGCTCCTTAATTGGACTTCCTCTCCATTCCAAGTTCCAGTTCACTATCAATAGCCAATAAAGATCAAAATGCCAATTCTGTTACCAGAACAAGGAATTAGATGGTTCAGCATTTACTGACAAAGAACAAATGCCAAGGTACATAATAAAAATTTAAGATTGAGGACATAACTATGTGACCTAAGTCATATTTGTGTGTATATGTATATACACATGACCCAAGACCAAAGCAGCCTTATAATATCATCTCATCACATCTGGATTTTTATGCTCTACATGTGAGTGATTTGGGACATCAGAAAAAAAAGGATAATTAATTAAGAATTGGGTTTGTCTTGCTCTCCATTGAGTGACATAATAAAGACTATAAATATGTGCAATTAAGTCAGCCCTTAAGCCTCTGGCCTTTTTCACTAGAGAAGTAATGACTATCGCATTCTTATCTCATCAGTCACACACATCTCCTAGTTCAATGTCAACAAACCAGTGAGAGGGATGGAGAAGAAAAGAAATCACTTCTAACATGGGACCATTGCTACACAAGTGTGTTAGAATAGATTTCCACTTAGTTGGCATAAACCAGTCCTTGAAGAATTAGCCAGTATCTGTGAACTTGTTATGATGGTTCCGTGTGAACTTACCATGATGGTTCAGTGTAAACTTGTTGTGATGGTTCAGTATGAACATAGTATGATGGTTCAGTGTGAACTTACTATGATGGTTCAGTGTGAACTTGTTGTGATGGTTCAGTGTGAACTTGTTGTGATGGTTCAGTGTGAACTTACTATGATGGTTCAGTGTGAACTTGTTGTGATGGTTCAGTGTGAATTTACTATGGTGATTCAGTGTGAACTGGTTATGGTGGTTCAGTGTGAACTTGTTGTGATGGTTCAGTGTGAATTTACTATGGTGATTCAGTGTGAACTGGTTATGGTGGTTCAGTGTGAAGTTACTATGATGGTTCAGTGTGAACTGGTTATGGTGGATCAGTGTGAACTTACCATGATGGTTCAGTGTGAACTTGTTATGGTGGTTCAGTGAATGTCCAGTCACACAGTTTAGTTCAATAATAGGCAAGCTCTATATTTCTTTTATTAATTCTTGGACAATTTCTCACATGCTTTCACTGAGTTTTGAACATTTTCATCCTTGCCCTCTCCCATCTGCCCATCTCTCCTGCTGCAACCCTTTTTCTCAGTTACCTTTCATTTGCTTAGATGTCTTTTCCCCCCTATATCCTTACTGAGGGGTGGATCCTTATAAGCCTCTCTCTCCACCACTACCATAAGTTCATGAGTATGGGGTCTTTCCAGGTCTACAACACTGTTTTGCAACACACTTCCCAACCTCTGGCTCCTACATTCTTTCTTTTCCTTTCTTCCTCAGTGTTGCCTGAACCTTAAGGGCGGGAAATGATAGAGATATCTTGTTTAGGGCCAGCATGTTCTTTCTTAAAAGACCAGATAACCAATATTTGAGGCTTTGAGTGCCACGAAATTCCCATTACCACCATTCAGCTCTGTCATTGGAGAGTGAAAGGAATCATGGACCACACATTAACAGATGGGTGTGGTTCTGTGCTAACTTACCTGTATACAAATGGGTGTGGCTCTATGCTGACCTAACTATCTACAAATGGGTGTGGCTCCATTCCAACCAAACTGTCCTTTATAAAACAGAGAGGCAATAGTTCGCTAACCCATAATAATGTTGACCAAGGCAATGTCTGTTCTTATGTGAGAGTGTTTTGTGTATATATGTATATACGTGTGTGGACAGAACATGTGCCTATGAGCATGCACATGGAGGCCAAAAGAGAATATCTAGTATCCTCTGTCACTACCTGCCTTATTAGCTCATTAGGTATCTCACATCACCTAAAGCTCACTGTTTTTCACCAAAGCCAGCAGACACAAGCCCCAGAAGCCCTTCTGTCTCTCCCCCCTGCTTCAGCTAGTACTGGGGTCATAGGTAACCACAGCTACACCCACCTTCTTATGCGGGTGCTGGGGATCTGTTTGGACAACAAGTACTTCACCCACTGAGTCCTCTCCCTAATTCAACTTCAATTTTTTATTTAAAGAATTGGACAAGAGTAGCCAGTAAGGAAGATTTTTGAAGTCTGGGTCCTTACTATCGCTCACCCCAACCACTACAGTCATTTAGAACTGGTCTCTGGTCTGGAATCTTCCACTCTGACTCAGCATGTATAATCCACTGTACACTTATCCCTGAAATTCAGTCTCCTCTATATGACTACCCTGAATAAAACCTTCCCATGCCCCCCAGGTGCTTTGAGAAGGACATCAGTTAGTTTATCATGGCTAACATCATTACCGTTGGATCCCATCCTATCGTAGAGGCTTGCCGCCAACTGTGCTGGAATAATGAACAGATGTGCCAGGCTTCGCTGTGTCCTCAGACTTCTTCACTTAGTTTATTGTTCAGAGAAATTAAGGCCAACTCCCAAGCTTAAAGCAGCATTAGTCTATTTCTCTTCCACATGAAGTATGGTGCATGCTTGAGTGGCTCTCCTCCAATCCATGGTGTGGGGATCCACACTTCTTCCTTCCTGAAGGATATATGCATATACAAATATACATATATCTCAACCTATTGCTATTAAGTACACAGAAACAGGAGAGAGAAATAGATGAGACACATGGATGCTCAAGTGTCCAGAAATCTATAAGCACACAAGACATACACACCAGCTGTATGAATGAATGGGTCCATCAAGATGGAATATAGAAGGATTGGTGCATGGAAACAAACAAACAGGAAAAGCAAGGAGGAGCAATTGTTTAATCAATGTCAATCACAAGTGTGAATTATTAGTTGAGTATGAAACGTCATGCAGTAAGTAAGATCTCAGCAGGGGGGATTCTTGAACTAAACCAAAGTTTAAAACCGCAAAACAAACAAAAAAAAACCTACATAATCAAGAAGAGCCCGTAAATTTTAAAACACTGGATCATTTTGATTCTAGAACTTCAGGGCTGATGCATTTCCAGTAGGAAACAGAAGATCTTCTGTCCTAGGGTTTCCCTCTGAGAAAAAGAGAGGTAGATGGGGTCTTCAACATTTCCAGGCAGGCAGCCAAGTGAGTGATTCAGGCATGCATGATCCATAAGACATGCTGTGCTTCTCTCAGGCTGACATCCAAGGCCCTTCCCATGCCCAATCATATCTCTTTGTTATATCTTTAAAATAAAGACCAAATTCAGAAAAGTCAGTGGACTTTATTCTGTTTCCAAGGCAGAGAGCTATCAAGAACTGGTAATCTGCACACATCTGCCACCACCCCATTGTGTGTGTGTGTGTGTGTGTGTGTGTGTGTGTTATTTTTGTTTTTGTTTTTTTGTTGTTTTGTTTTTTGGGTTTTTTTTTTTTTTTGGTCTGGTAGCCTGCTTCAGTCTCTCAGAGGTCAGGTAAACACAACAAAAAGCAAAATGATGACTTCAATGAGGAGCTTGCCAGGGGCACAGCCAAGAGGTCCGACATTTCTGTTGACTTTCTGAGCAGCAGAGCAGTCGATGCCAGTGTTGTTCAGAGCTCCAGAGATGAACGCACACATATAAGGTCTTTCAAAGCTTTGGATTCCTCAGTTGAACCCTGCAGATAGCTGGGTGTTTTGGTGTTTTTACCCTGGTGGCCCTAAAACACTCACTTGGTGACAAACTTGGCATTGGAGGAGAGCAGCTGTCACACTGCCTCTGCTTGTTGAGCTCACCATTTTCTTGGGAGGAACCAGAACCAGATGAGTTGCTCCACATTAGTTTACTCCCTTACACACATATTCTCAATGAAACCCTGCCATTAGTGCCAACTATTCCAGCCAGCCTACTAGCTAAGGGCAACTGCTGTCTCACTGACAGACTCTGCCATCATCCTGGGTTAGTCCCATCAGAGAAGCTCCACGACAAGTTCACTTCTGGTGCCCACATTAACATGATGCCATCAGGGCAACAGTCAAACACATTTGAGTCTGGACTCCTGTGCAAACCTATCACTGAAATAGACTCCTTGTTGAAGGACCAGAGCTTCCCTTGGCTGAGGGTGAAAATTGGTTCTGTAGGGGAAAGCTTCAAAACCATTTCAGTTAAAATGTGGCTGGACATATTAGGGAAACAAGAGGGGGTGAGGCAGAGTATGGGGACTTCTAAGGGAGCTGAGGAAGACCCCATTCAGAACATGCCCAGGAGTCCTGTGCTCATCCTCAAAAGCAAGAACCTGGCCAGCCTCATTACCACTGGGCAATAAACACACATGACCCATTTATTTAACACAGGTAGATGGGACTTTACCAAAAATTAATAATGCTGGGTTGAGGGTCTATTCAGTAAGGTTGAGTGTTTACCTAGCATGACTAATACCCAGGCTCAATCCCCAACACTACAAAAAATAATTATACAGGCCAGCAAGATGTCTCAGTAGGTTGTCAGCTGTCACAACCTTGACAACCAGAGTTTGATCCTAAGAACCCATACTAGAAAGGGAAAATCAACTCCTCAAACCTATCCTCTGATCTCCTCATGCCTGCCATGGTATGTACACATCAACTCACTCTCTGTCTCTCTGTGTGTCTCTGTCTCTGTCTTTTTCACACACACACTCAAATACACATGTGCACACTAATTAATTATAATAATAGTGAGGGTAATAACAGTGTCAATGCAGAGGGCATTGGGGTATCCTGAAGTTAGTTCCCTAAAAGAAATAAAAGAAGTTATAGCCCAGAGCTATAGTCTGGAATCTGGACTGCACTTCCGATCTGTCCACCAGTACAGCAGCCAAAGCTGCTAGAAACACTCAGAACACAAGAGGATGGCCTGATGGCTACCTAGAGGGACTGGCCCAGCACCCGGGCTCCTAAGGCGTGACCTCTAGATAGCAACAGCAGCAGCAGCACCCACTAACTTCTCAGAAATGCAGATTCGCTGGCCCCAGTCTTGACCTGCTTATCCAGAAGCCCTGAAGGTAGGGTCAGAAAACTGTATTTTAGTAAGCATCAAACTTTCTGGTGCCAGCTTGTAAAAGAATGCTATAAAGCAGTCCCACACTAGTTCAGAACTGAGTATAATAAAGGGTTCTTTATTTAGGGGTAGACTCACAGATCACAGTCCTCTGCACAAACGGGGAACAGGAGACAAATCCAGCAGCAGCAGAGAGAGGGGGGAGAGCATGCAAGCTTTACAGCTGCATTTATAGTATAAGAGACCATGCTCAAGTGGACTGGTATCTTAAAGGCTATTGGCTGAAGGAGTTCCCACAGCACCTCTCCCTTTAGTCTAAATAAGAGAGTTCTAAGCCTAATACAAAACTATATACAATAAGAACAAATATCGATGGTGATTTCTCAAAAAATTAGGAAACAACCTAACTCAAGACCCAGCAATACCACTTTTGGGTATATACCCAGAGGATGTTCAATCATACCACAAGGATATATGCTATATATAAATAGCAGCATTGTTTGGCATAGCCAGAAACTGGAAACAACCTAAATGTCCCTTGATTGAGGAATTGATAAGGAAAATGTGGTACATGTACACAATGAAGTACTAACAGCAAAATAATAGTAATAATAATAATAATGACACTTGAAACTTGCACGCAAATGGGTGGAGCTAGAAAACATCATCGTGAGGTAACCCAGACCCAGAGAGACAAATATCATATGTACTCACTCCTAAGTGACTTTTAAACATAAAGCAAAGAAAAATCAGCCTACAATTCACAATCCCAGAGAACCTAGATAACAAAGAGGACCCTAAGAGAAACATACATGGATCTAATCAACATGGGAAGTAGAAAAAGACAAGATCTGAGTAAATTGGGAGCATGGGGACCATGGGAGAGGATAGAAGGGGAGGGGAGAGAAAGGGAGGGAAGTGGAGAAAATATATATAGCTCAATAAAAACAATTTTAAAAATTAAAGAAAAAACTATCTCAATGATAAAAAACAAAAAAGAATGAATATCAAGTATAAAAATAAGAATTACAACCAATATAAACAATATCAAACAAGAAACATATGCTAAATGTTTTAATAATTATCCTATCCTAAGGAGTCTAAGTCTTGTATTAATAATGGCTTGGCCAAGTCATGAGAATAAAGTAACTACAACTATCTAGTCTTCAATCTCATTGAAGACCTGAGAAGGGAAATAATATTACTTGGGTAAACAGGAAGTACAATCAAACAACTTCCAAAATGTACAATAAATAACAGAGACAATCGGTTACCTGGGCAATCACCCAAAGTCTCATTTGCAACGTTGGAGCAACCAACCTTGGCTAAGGCCTAGAGTAACTGACAGACCATTTTCAGAGGCAGGAAAACTTTCAAAACCATATTACCCTGTCTTGGCAAGATTTGGCAGTCTTTTTTCTTGTATTCTGCTTATCCTGACTGGACACCATCCATTTTGTCAGTAATCAAGGCAGGGGTAATTCTTTGCACAAAAGCCAGTTTTGCAAGGAAGTAAACAAGTTCCAAGTGGAGTGTCTTAGGTGCCCAAAATTTTCTCTGGAATAGATCAGTGCTGCCAAGAGCAAATGTGTCTCACGTCAACAGAACCCTAAGTTACTTAAATGCCATATTCTACAGTTCTTTGAAGTGGTTGAAGATTACCTATCTATGCAGAATACAATCTCTATGTATCTAAAGAACCTGGTTAGTCTAACTATAAGTGTGACAAGCACGGATGACTATTGACCTATAATTCTAAATAACTATATAGCTTAAAGAATAAGACTTCATATAAGAATATTAAATAATCTTTAAACAACTGTGCAGCAAATGAGGACAATGACCTCAAAATGTAAACAATGTATGAGTATCTTAATCAGAGGTAGAATGTATAGTGAAATAATAAATATATCCTAAAATTGCATTAATAAACAAAATGCCTTAAGCAGAGGTAGAAGCATGCATGCATAAATTGTAATAAAATAACTTTGCCTAAGTGTACAAATATTATAAACAGAAATAGGAACATATTAAATTAGCAAATATAATTTGAAGTTGTATCAATATACAAGAATCTATACCAATGTAAACTGTCTATAAATAATAACTCACAAGTATTCACTCTATTACTCACTATTATTATTAGTGTGCATAAGTTCACACTAATCTACCTATTATTCCATCCAATTTTCCTTTTTTTCCAAAGAGATCCCTGAGCCTACATAATTTTCACCCCAACTCCCAACCCTATAACAGTTATAATCAACCCCTAATTGATGTCCCTAACCCTGAGGACAAACTTTGTAAGGAGAAGAGACATTGTCTTCTGTAATTGCTACCAACTGTCACGGGGGCGATGTTCTTTCTATGGGATCCTGTAAAATTAAAATGATGGTTAAGTTTCAAGATTACTGTCTGGTATAATTGCAAATACTCTCTGAGTAGTCAGTGGGATTTTTCTAAAGTTCTTTTTTGAAGTTCTGGCCAGAACATTGTAAGAAGGAGCGCTATTTCAGCTAACCAAATTGGAATTATTTTCAGCAGCTAGTACCAAAACAAATCTTAAAGTGGAGTTATCAGCATCATGACATCATATCAACCAGGTGGAATTGTTGTTGTGGGACCCCATCTTCATCCTGGCAACTTCAAAGATTACTGCAGGAAAATCTATTGTTCATTGTGGAAAATTTAAACATTATTCATATAGACATAAATTCAATGAAATGTACAATAGAGACAAAATTAGGTATGGAGAGAAGTAAAATTTTTCCTAAATTCTTTATTCTTTCTGTACCATACCAGATGGCTCCTGATATGAGACAGAAGCTTTGAATTTTTCTTTTAACAACATACTTGGATTTAGAGAAGAATAGCCATTGTCCAACTCAAAAGCCAGCTTTGATTTTTAGGTAGAGATATATAAATCTTCGGGTAATAAAATTTTACTGTACAGATGATACAGCAGCATGAGTAAGGTTTCTCTTTACTTGGTGATTTGTTTCTGAATAGGTATCTTTTCTTCTTTAGGCATCTAGATGTCCAAGGTCTCTCAACTTTTGAAGATGAGTATCTTCATGTAAAGACAAGAACAGAACCTTGCCCCAATCCTTACAAGGTTTCCTTCCTTCCTGTATGATTGTCACCTCTGTGGATGAGCTGTCATTTCTCTTTCGCAAGAGGTTTCTCTTTTTCAAACCAAATCTTTATTAATTTTGATTGTATCCATAGCTTTTCTTCTCTTGTGGAAACAAGAGCAAAAGCCCTTCCCCAATGTAGCACATCTCCTGGTTTCCATTCTGAGGTCAGCACATCCATGAAATACAACTGCTGATTTAATTCAGAAGTTTTTCCTATTATCTAATGTCTCTCTGCTGCCATTGTTTCTTTCTCATTAGCATTAATAAATTCAAGGCTAATATAGCATTATGCAATCTATTTCTGGGGCTCTTTTCCATCCCTTTCTGTTTGTTTAACATATCCTTTATAGTTAGATTTGATCTTCCTATACTTGCCTGACCTGTAGGATTGTTTGGTATACCTGTAATATGCTTTATATTATAATAAGCAAAAGACTGTTTATTTTCTTAGAGACGTATTCTAGGCTATTATCTGTCTTATTTGTGCTGGTATACCCATGATGGCCATAGCTTCTAATAAATGTGTGATTGCTAAATCAGCCTTTTCTGAGATCAAAGCAGTTGCCCATTGAAAACCTGAATAAGTGTCAATGATGTGGAGTTCATATTTTATCTTTTCGAAATCTGCAAAGTGGAAAACATCCATCTGCCAGATTTCATTCCTTTGAGTATCCTTTGGGTTACTTCCTACAGGTAGCAGTGTTTAGTTACAGAAAGAGTAAGTAGGACATCTCCTTATAATCTCCTTAGCTTGATGCCTTGTAATAGAGAATGCTTTCTTTAAACCTTTGCTATTGATAAGATTTTTTATGAAATTCTGAGGCCTTCAGCATATTTCCAATCAATTTCTGCATTACCTTGTGCTAGAGGACCTGGCAGACTCGTATGGGAATGGATGTGTGTTAGGTATATGAGACAAAGCCTATTCCTGATTATATCTTGAACCTGAATTAATAATAAAGTCAATTCTATATCATCTGGTATAAATATAGCAGTTTCAATATGATAAAATAAAAGTATAGATTATTGAATTTACTTTTAAGCTAAGAAGCAACTACTAATTTGAGATATTTTACAATGGTATGGATTTTTGTATATTGATACAAATTTAAGGTTATTTTTTATTACAACATACTATAAGACATTGTACCTTATGCAGCTCATTTTAAAATATCAAGTAAAGTTCTAGTATTTGAAAGTTATTTAGGATAATAAAGAAATACAGGTTAGTAGTTAGTCATCTATAACAATCAAACTTATAGTCATGTGTTTTAAAGATCAAATAGAGATATATTTTACATAGATAGTCTTCAAACACTTCAGAGAGCTACAGAGTATGGCTTTAAGATGTCTTAATAGTGAACTGTTTCTTTGGAGCCCATTCCCTATGGAAGGATACCTTGCTCGGCCTAGATATAGGGGGAGGGCCTTGGTCCTGCCTCAAGTGATGGGAAAGACTTTGTTGACTACCCTTTCTGTGGAGTAGATGGGGTGTGGTTAGAGGAAGATGGGGGGGACTGAGAGGATGACAGGGAGATGAAACTGGAATTGGTATGTAAAATAATGTTTTAAAAACAAAATGAAGCATAAAGCTTTTCAGACACTGAGACACACCTGCTCCTGGCAGCACCAATTTACTTCAGAAAAGGATAATGGGCATTGAAGAACCTCCATATGCCTTGAATGTGGCAAATCTGGCCATTGGGCAAGAAACTGCCCTTGCCTCAACTACTGACAGTATGCTGTCCAAATTGGACAAGCAGGACATCAAAGAAGGTGACCACCAAACTTTATCAAGAAAAGGTATGACATTCCTTCAAAATTTCTGCTTCATAGAAAAGTCTGTGAGATATTCTGAACCTTGAGTGACTTTCTAGGCAGCCAGGTATTTCTGTCATCTCTATAATTTTGGAAGTTGCTTGCTCTACACTTTCTGTTTACTCAGGTAATATTTATTCTTCTTGGTTCTCTGATGGGGTTGAAGACTAGATAGTTATAATTTTACAGTTTTCCTTGCTACCAAATTCAGAAAAGAAACTCACAAAAGAGATGTAAAGTCTATAAGGTTGGTTAAGAAACATAAAAGTGTTAAGGTCTAAAAAGATATATTTTTTTAAATATCCACGTTATGTATTAAAAAGATATTTTTAGGATGGCAATACAAGTTATAATAGAAAGTAGTTTAGGTATAAAACTTTTGACTCATCAAGATAGACTAGATAATAGAGTAGTTTCTTTGAATTTACCAAATATATATGAACTGGGCATTGTAAATGTAATCCTTACTTGATAATTATTCTTATTATATATAGTTTTACTGTGTTAGAGTTAAAAATCTTTCCTTTTTATTTAGGCAAAAGGGGGAAATGTTGTGGGATATTTTAGCAAATTGTGTGAAGATGTGTTACTGTTTAACTATGTCTGCCTAAGGTACCTACTGCTTTAATAAAGAACTGAATGAGCATTAGTTAGGCAGGAGCAGTTAGGTGGGACTTCCAGACAAAGAGAGGAACTCAGGATGAATCTGAGACACGTGAGAGATGTCAGTGAGACACAGAGGGAGTTGGGTATAAAGAATAAAGGTTAAAAAGTCGGGTGGCAGAACATAGATTAAGTTATAGGCGCTAGCCAGGAATAAGCCTAAGCTTTCATAATAATAAGTCTCCATGTCATTATTTGTTTGGTGTTCCCATGAGAATCATACTGCAGATTCCAGATTCCAGTAGCCCAGAGAGTCAAGTGGAGCTAAAACCTGCACCATAACACACTGTTCTAAGTGTGACCTTCAACATCTAGGAACAAGGAAGTTCTGATGTCTCAGAAAAAATAGACAAATAGCCCATGTCTGGTGAATTCTCAGGGTACAATGAACGGTTACGGCAAACCTGACCAAGAGTGCCTCACAGCCTTAGCGTGATCTCCTAGGACCTCACCAGAGCTTGATTCTCAAGACTTATCATAACCCTTTTCTACATTTTCTCCTCTCCCTCTCAACCTTCCCCCTTCTCTCTCTCTCTCTCTCTCTCTCTCTCTCTCTCTCTCTCTCTCTCTCTCTCCTTTCCCTCACATTTAGTCACATTTTTAAAATGAGTTGGAGTATTTTGCCTGTTTGTGTGTCTGTGCACCATGTTTGTGTGGTGCCCAATTAAGCCAGAAAAGGGTACCAGTTCTTCTGAAACTGGAGTTACAGATGGTTGTGAGCTGCCACGTGGGTTCTGGGAACTGAATCCAGGTCCCCTGTATTCTTATGCTTTTAACCTCTGGGCCATCTCTGGGCCTGCAAATGCTGCAGCTCACACCCAAGGATTAGCACATGATGGGCAAGTGACTCTTTCTCCCACACATGTGTAACAAGCACTGTACTGAGCCCTGAGAGTAGACACTTGATATCACGTGTGACCATGAGACTCTCAATGTTTACATTAATGTGGCCAGCTGAAGTGTTATCCCTTCAGATGGTGACAGATTATACTGTGGCTTCTGAAGCCACTGAAGTTTAAGGTGGTTTTGTTACCCAGCCAAAGCTAGCTGACACAAATATTTTGTGCAAGTTTACATAAGTAAGACTAATACCCAAACTCATATGGAGTTTACCCAGCAACTAGAGCGACTATGTGTGTTTTACACCGTGAAGCTGCCAGGAATCAGGTGCAAAGACAGGCCTGGTGCACTTGCCTGCGAATTAGCTCCATTTTTTATATTCAGGCAAGAGGCGCCTGGGAAATAATTAGCCTTGGTGCTTCTGGTTTTCCATAATAAATTTGAGGGCAACTCTTTATTTTTGCTAAAGTTAAAGAGTTTTAGTGACAACAAATGTTACTTACACATTTCTTGGAATAGAAATGTGTTTGCTTTTAACCATTTGGGGACTCATTAGTGCACCTATCTTTATCTCTCTGAGTCTTTGCCTTCCTTGCTTATTTTTGTTGTTTTAGTTTGGCCCAGCATTAGTGTGCTGTTTGTTTTCAACACAAACTTTAATGGGCTGAACAAATCAAGAGGAGAAGAACCATCAACTGTATTGCCGGTGTGTACGTCCCCAGCGCTGCTGGCAGGGGCTGCGCAGCACAATTGCAATGGATGAACTGCTGATGGCAACAATAGCCGCAAAGCATCACAAGATAGACAAGTTGGATGAAGTGTCCATCAAATGCAGTCACGGATAAAGACCATGTACCAAAGTGACACTGAGAAACACCATCTTTAAAGCATATTTTCCTACAAGGCTTCACCCTTGAAAGATTTACAGGTGGATGACCAAAATGAATGATATCTTTTGATGTGTAATAAACAGAATTCATGTTTTTAAAAACAGAAATTATGGGCAGCAAATTTGGAGACAATTACCACCCTGGGTGACTTATGTAGTCTGAAACTTTCTCTCCCCACCTCCTCTTATCTCCCTACCCATAAAATGGCCCACAGACTCCCTTCTGTAGTGTGACTGAAGAAACCTCCAGTGGTTCTTAAGTGCTTGTGAACCTAGCATCTGCCTAGAATTCTGCTATGAACTCAAAAACCACACACACACACACACACACACCATTCTTGTAATGGCATATGCCCCCACAGAGAGTCACCCTTGGTCTCAGCCTACAACAACATAAAGCCAATTCAGGTAATGAATTTCAAGCCTGGATCCCCAACATAAAAATTACAGATACAGACTTCCAGGCCTGACTGGGTGGATGACAAAGACAGCTCTCTCCAGCCCTACCCCTCCCAGGCCCCTCGGTCTGCGGCCGTGGGCACAATCAACTACAAGTCACTTAGCAACTCAAGGTGGGTGGGTGGGAGAGCTGGCTCTGGGGTCACGAGAGTGAGAGATCGGCAAGGCACTTTACCCTGGTAGCACAGCAGAGCTGACCCTGTGGGCAGGGGTACTAGTGAGCCGGACGGAGGGTGAGGGCAGGAGAGCTGGTCCTGCCCCTCACAGGCTGCAGCAGGCAGGAGAGTGAGACCTGCAGCTCACCTGGGAGACACACTGGAGCTGACCCTGTTGGCTGTAAAGCAGACGAACCAGTCCTGCAGATGTGAGAACAGGAGAGCGGCACCTGCCATTTCCCTCATCCGTGCTGTATAGGGAACTGCTGATGGCTGTCCATAGGGTGGCATGGATGAGGGAAATATGCTCTAACCGCCCCCCACACCCTTGCCAACTGCAGCAGGTGGGAGAGCTGGCCTCAGGGGCAAGAGAACCAAAGAGCCGACCCTATCACCTCACTGCAGCAGTTGGGAGAGTGGACTACATACCTCGCCTGGGGAAAACAGTACCTGGATCTGGAAATGTGAGGATGAGAAACCCGACCCAGGGCCTAGGAGCAGGAGAACTGGCCCTGGCCCTTGCTTCCTGCTGCACTGGGTGAGCTGGCTGCGCAGGGATGGAGCGGTGGCCCTGGTAGTAAGGCTGTGCCCAAAGATGTCTGCTGCCATGAGGACCAAAATCTGTGTGTGCCTTCCCAACCCTTCCTACTAAGTCCTTGGTAAGAGTTAGGGCCCAGCCACTCGCCACAGATACTCAGCTGACCACACGGAGCTCCTGCAGCCCGGAGCTGCTCTCCACCTTCTGTCTGACATGCAGTCTTAGATCTTGTAAGAGAGCAAGAAGGGGCATCCTGAGGAAGCAATAACGGAACAATCCCAGAAGTCTTTGCATCATCTGCCTTCTCTCGCACCCTGAATTTTATTGAACATCTCTTTAAGTCGGTCCCATAAATTCTCCAATGTTCTGGACAGTCAGACCCTCTGTCAGAAGAAACTTGTGATTGACCCCATGGCTTTCAAGGCTTCTCCTGGTCTTTTCTGCACACTGGGCCCAGCAGCCCTATATCATCCCCTTAACCCAGCCAATAGGCAAGCAAAAAGTGCCTGTTCATAAACCCCAAAGGCCATAAGGGTTGCTTAATGTAAGTCAGCTCTCCTGGGGTGTCAACAAAAAGTGGACTATTACCCAGTTCTGATTTCTCTAACCTTCTCTGTCACTTCCAAAGCCTGGAAGAAATTTCATTTTACGCTTTTAGACTTTTAATTCAGCTTTGTCTGTGGCAGTCCCGACTGATGATGCAAACATGCACTGGTTTGTTTTCATGCACTCTAGGTCAGGGGTCTCCTCACAGTCCTCACAGTACTCAAGTGTAAATTGAGTTCTTTGTGTGGCCGCCACCCTTTGTGGGTCTAAAGGCATGGTGTGCCTCTTCTGAGTCATTTGTAAAACACACATCTCTTTTGGAAGAATCTGTTTTTCTTACGAATCTCCTACATCTTCCAGCTCACCCAGAAGGAGTCATCAGCGTGGCAAGCTGTGGCTATTCAACTGCCTGGCTGCATTTCCCTGTCCTGGGTGCCTTCCACAAAATACGCTCACAGAGTCTTTGTACCTCAAAACCCAATCTTAATCCTAGCTTTCAAGCATAAATCATAGGATACTCAAGACCCACATTCCCCTCTTCCTCCCAGCCACACATCTCTTGAAGCTATCAGAACCTCTTAGAGTCGGATTTGTCTCTAAGCTCAGTTTACATGGAATGAAGGGTCCTGGGCAAGTTGCTGGAACTCTCTCAAGCCAGTGTTTGCCTACAAAAGGGCACTCACTCTTGACATTTTTGAAGACACTCATTTTACAACCCACTTTTCACACTCAAATAATCACCATCTGTGTGGCGAAGTGGGAGCAGAGTCGCAGCCATTCTCCTCTCATTTCGCTTGCTTCTTGTTTCATTTTCCTTCAGCCGATGGGGGAGAGAGGGTGAGCTGCAGCCAGCCCTAGCAAGCTTCCTTGCATGAACTATCATCAAGCTTGCTATCTGAGCCACTTTGCTCTACACCCTGTACTGTAATCCACCAAACCCAGGGAAGATCCATCTTTATCCATACTTGAGACTCTCTAATGCTTAAAAGCCAATTCAGCCTACATCTTGAGCTTGCCTTACAACTCTGAAGACTTTTACAAATACTCTGTTAGGGGGCCAAAGACATGGTTCAGTGGTTAAGAGGTTAAGAGTATTACTCTTCCAGAGGACCTAGGCTCGGTTCTCAGCACCCGCTCTGTGACTCACAACTGCCTATAACTCTGGTTCAGAGGCTCTGGCACCCTCTTCTAGCCTTCAAGGGCATCAGACATGCATGTGATATACAGACATCCAAGCAGGGAAAGCACTTGATTCACACAAACTAAAATAAATCCTTTTTGTAGATACTCTGTTACATGATTACTTCCTGGGTGTCTAGGGTCTCATGACCCGAGGATGGAACACCAAATGGAGCAACCAGGGCCTGCATCTCCCCTTTCTCACTCTTAACACACTTAAGAGCAATTGTCTGGCTATGTGCTAAGTCCTGGGTCAGCACACACCTGGCTCTCTTACCTTATTCCCAGAGACTCAGCATCTTTCCCTCATCTAGTCGCCTCTTTCTGTGTACTCTGCAAGCATTTACTGATCAACTAAATAACTAATCGTTCTGCTTCCTTCCATCTTTCTTGAAAGGGAATCTAGTCCTAGTTTTCCATTAAAAAAATCTCCATCGCAAGAATTATAATTACTCATAAACCAAAAGACAAAAACAAATACCTTTCATGTTAAGTCAGAGTGACTTTCTGTAAAACGCATTTTTCATGTTAAAGTGAATGTGCTCTCTTCTCTTGGCTGGCTCAATAATATTTAAGAGTAAGCCTGATAGAAGATACTTGTCAATGAATTTGTGTTTATTTTAAGATGGTGTTAGAACAGGCTAGAGAGAAAGGAGCAAATGGGAAATACAGTGTATTCGCCCTCTGCATGAAGCACTCTCAGGACGTGGTGGCTACCCCACAGTCCACAGACACTGCACCAGGACAGGACAGGCAGGGGTGGCAACCATATGGGTTTGTAGTAAAATGGCACAGTTTATCTCCACAGGTGAGAGGAAGTGCTGATGGGAGTGAATGCTGAGTGTCACTAAATTTAAAGCAAACACACATTAAGAGTTCCGCTTTGATCTTGGCGGAAGGCAGATGACAAGGATACGCAGCTCTCTGTTCCCAGAGCAGGCAACGTGTTTCTGACTACATATTGCTCCATTTTGACAGGCCCAGTGTGAGCACATCTGGCAAGACAGGACAGTTTAACATCTGTGCTTCTGAACATTAGAGTTATTGTCGAAGGCACATCAGTGACCACACATGGATTTCTATTCATAATCCACGTGACTCACATTAGCTATTATTTTTATTGTCTCCTACCTAAATTAAGATGAGCCTCATGCAAACCTCTGTGATGTTAGGGCTCTGAGTTGTACTTCCAGGATCACTGGTGACATCCTCAAAGACAGAAACAAATCCAAATAACTGAAATGTGCTGTGCTCCTTCACAAAGCAAAAGCAAAAGCAGGCATCTTGAATCTGCTACTTTGTTCTTGGGCAACTTAGCCATCTTGAGTACTCAGCACAAACACTCCCAGTACTGCTTCTAAGATAACCCCAGAGGAAGTGTGTGACTATGCTCGGGCATTACGTCACAGATTCACCTCAGAAGGCGTGAACTCTTCTAGTTCTTCCTTATCCTCACCGCATGCCTGGGCAGGACAACGTGAAGTAGGACAGGTGGGTTTGCCTCATGGTTTTAGAGGGTTTGGTTCGTGCCTTGTTGGTCCAGTCCTGTGGGCTTGTGTTGACACAGAACAACCTGGCAGGAAGGCAATGGAAACGCAATGCTGCTCTCCTCGTGGCTGCCAGAATCCACAGCAAGAACCCAGAGACCAGGGAAGACGGAGAGTAGGGAGGAGGGCTGCGCAGGGCCATCTTCCAGCCTTAGCTGTTGCGCTCAGGAACTCAAAGGCAACTTGCAGGTTGCTTGCACAAGATGGGGCCTGTCAGCTTCTATCCTGGATAGAGAGGAGGCTCCTGTGGTCCCACACTTTCTGTGCAGCTGCTGGCAAGTTGATGATTTCTAGGGAAGGGGAAGTCACTTTCTTCAGGGGTATAGCCATTGGTAGGTGTCCATGTTCCAGAAAGTAACTCCACCCATGCTCATGCGAATGACCATAATTAAACTCACTGAGTCATTAAAATGTCATGGAAACAGAAAAGGACTTGTTGGGATGAAGAAAGGGTTCAGTGAGACTGGGACGAGTGAGAGGCAGTAATGGAGTAAAAATGACCAAATTACATTATATACATGTATGAAATGGTCAAAGAATAATAAGCTAATTTTTTAAAGAATACAATGGCCAGAGGCAAGACACAGCATTCCATGAAATATACTCAGACAGTGAGTGGCCCCATCTCCTAGTAATGCCACCGAACTATATTGAGCCATGAATTAACCCACTGATAAGTTCAGAGCCCTCTTGATCCAATCATTTCCCAAAAGAACATCAGCTGACAGCCCAGTTCTTAACAGATGAGCCTTGGGGCACTTTGAATAAACATTGTACTAACTGAACGTTCTCCTAAGACACCTCACAGCGAACTGCAGCCAACATGCAAAGTCGAGGGTAAAGCCAAGAAGCATAGATGAGGAAGGAAGGAAGGAAGGAAGGAAGGAAGGAAGGAAGGAAGGAAGGAAGGAAGGAAGGAAGGAAGGAAAAGAAAAGAAAAGAAAAAAAGAACAGTTTTACTCTTGAATCAAGACCTAGAGTTCTCAATAGCCTTCTAGAAGGTTATTCACCATTTGTGCTATGAATGTTCAGAATAAAATACTTGGTTCACAAGTGAACTGCTAACACAGTTGGTATGAAACAGCTATCATAATATTGAATATTACATTCTTTTCTTAAAATTATTTATTTATTATGTATATAGTATTCTCAGTATTCTGTCTGCATGTATGCCTGCAGGCCAGAAGAGGGCACCAGATCTCATTACAGATGGTTGTGAGCCACCATGTGGGTTGCTGGGAATTGAACTCAGGACCTCTGGAAGAGCAGGCAGTGCTCTCAACCACTGAGCCATCTCTCCAGCCCTGAATATTACATTCTTGTTAGATATCAAGGTAAAAGCACCCACATTTTGGAGGCTTGGCCCAGGGGCACTGATTACTCACTCATTTGATGAGCCAATGAGAATGTGTTGGTAGTTGGTTGGCTTCCTCTAGATGCTGATTCAGGGATCCAGGCCTTTTCCATTTTCTGCTGGCCACCCACCATTACCTGGGGCCTTTAAGGGGTTTCCTTGCCGTGGGGGAAGTGAGGAAGGGAGAGCTGAAAGACTCCTAGGACACAGAAGACCTCAGCCTGAATGAAGAGGCCCACTGCTTCTATTACTCAGCGTTCTTTTCATCAGCTCTGCGGCTCTGTGTGGACAGAGGAGGCTATCTCCTGGTGGGCTGTCCATATTATCAAGAGGGGTGTGCTGACGTCATTGCATCAGCTGTCTAGACAGCAGAGCTGAGAGGGAAGCATGTCTAGTGAGCTCACCAGTTCACAAGAGAGTGAGATTTAGGTAGGTCAGTTGGCATCAGTGAGCAAGTGAACTGTCAGGTGGTATATGTGCATGTGTGCGTACGTGTGTGTGTGTGTGTGTGTGTGTGTGTGTGTGTGTGTGTATAATAGCTAATATTCTTCATACGCAGAATATTCTGTGAACCAAAAGCATTTGAAAACTAATAGTCTAGGGAATGATTCAAAAATTGTCAGTGTCCTCGTGAAGCTTAATCAGTACCTGTTGGCTGCTCTTCAGAGCCTGGAAAAGCCTCTGCAGCTAATACCGCGTATGCCTTTTACATCGTTCCACATCAGAACCTGGGCGTTCTTGCGATGAATACATCCTGCAAATAAAGGGGGCTCGTTAGTTGCTGGTGCTGGGTAGCTGCACTGAAAAGTTGCTTGTTTTTACTCATTTCCACAAAAGAGCTACTCAGGCCCTAATGTCACTTGGTCCAATTAAATATATAAATGGCAAGGGGCCAAGTTAATTATACCTCTTGGGATTTAGACTAAACCTGGCAAGAAACAGAACAGGACAAATGGCCAAAGCTTACACTTTGCTTTGGGTCCAAACAAAGCCTTTGCCTTCATTTGCCCTTATGGGGAATACTGCGACCTGGTGCAAGGTGGATTCATCCTGAAAAGCCGTAGCTCTTTCTCCTCATTACGGAAAAATTGAATGAATATTAACCAGACCTGGAAAGAGAGCTCTCTGAAACAGGGCCCATTACAGGGCAGTGAGGAGCACACACAAATGTTGACCATTCAGATTTGTTATGTCCCAAAGAAAGGTCACATATAAAGAGTTCCTGAACAAGCCACCCTCCTAGGAAAGTCTCTGAGGAAAAGCACTGATGATATTTAAGGAATATTTGCAGTGATTCAAACAATGGTCCTCTCTGTCTGGTTCAAAGCTCCTAAAAACTATCCTGGGGCTACAGAGATGCCTGCCAGTAAGATGCCTACCATAAAAACACAAGGACTGAGCACCAATCCCAGCACCCTCTGCAAAAGTAAGGAAAAGCAGCATGTCTGCAATATTAACAGTGGGGAGGCAGAGACAGAGGAGCCTTGGCACCAACCGGCCAGCCAGCCTGGCTGAAATGAAGGGCTCTGGGCTCAGAGGATCACAAACCCACAAAAATAGATGGAAAAATGGTTAAGGAAGACACGATGTGGACCTCTGGCCTCCACACATGCATGCACATGTGCACACACACACATCAGTTACACACACACATATACAACCACGTATCAAATGAATGCACATGTGTGCACATACGCATGCACTCACATAGCAAGTACACACACCCCATCCTGGAAGCTTTGGGCCCCTCCTCTTCTGCTGATTAGCCTTTTCAGTGAGTCAGGATTTCTGCCCTAGACAATGTCAGCCAAGCAGCCAGCATATCCAGACGCAACGAATTTCCTTAAAAGTGAGCAGCAACTGGGCCAGATATGAGCGTGCAGTGCATCAAAGCCAGCCAGCCTCTCTGCAAGCTAGTGTTTTGCTCACCCCCGAAAGGATTTAATCTCCAAGTGATGTCCCTACGTCCCACTAATTTCCTTCTTCTGGCAGTCCAGATAGCTTCTTTTCCTGGAGCCCTTTCCCAGCATCTCACACACCTCCTCTCGCTAGAGAGGGGAGCAAAAGGCAGCAGCTGAGAAAACACTGCAGCCTCTTGAAAAGCCCAGCCCCGCTGCTGATGCCGGGGTGGGTGGACAGCCTGTCTCCCCTGTGTGTGAGGGGGAGTGGGGTGCAAGCTGGGGCAAGGGCCTTTTCCTGGCTTCTATGACTCTCGGGGGATTAAGGTTCTGGGCGGGGAGGTCTTGGAAAAGCAGAAAACAAAATTCTTAACGCTATGTCTAGAATGGCAGCAAAGTGGTATTCCCTTTCACTTTTTGAATTGGGATTTTTGTTTTATGTATGTTGGATTCAGCTCCTAGGTGTTTTCGGCTTAGTTTTAAAAAGCTTCCATCTCCACATTATCATAGATGGAAAAATATAGCGAGGCTTTACTTCCCTGTCATACTGCAAGCTGCAATATACCTGTGAGTACAAAGGACTCTGGGACTTTGTCTAGAGTTGGGGTCGCTTCCCAGACTGCACAAAGAGAGCAACAGGCCCAGAGAGAAGATCTGGAAACCAAGCTCACAAGTGCCAGCTGCACAACTCAGACACGCAGCCCAGATGCTCACCATGGTCCTGCCCACCAACGACCACATTCACCTATTCACTACGACGCACACACAGCTCAGAGAGTTTGGGTCAGAAATCACTCATCACCTTCCACAGTTTAGGTAGGCATTCTAAGCTTTCAGTGGCTTAGCCTTCTTGCTCATCTTGTTTAGACATCATCTCACACAGGCCAGGCCTTGACCTCACTATGTAACTGAGACATCCTCCTGCCTCCAGCTCTTGAGTGCTGGGAAGGCAAGCACAAGACAGCATGCTTAGCCTTTTCAAATTTTATTTTGGATTTTAGGTGCCAGTCATTATTTAAATTTATTGTATTTTATTTAGGTATTTGTTTACTGAGGTACTAAGGATCAACCTCTCTACCCCTGAGCTGAGCCAAGCTTCAGGTTTTTGCTTTGTGGACACCAGCAGACGAGGTGGTCCGTCCAGGCCATACTAGTGCCTGGCCCTCCGACCAGCTGCTCGGGACCGAGGCTGCATGGCGACAGCTGTGCCTAGTGACACGAGCGAGAGCCACTTGAACCTGGTGAGTTTGCTGTCATGGTTGTTACTGTGTACGTTTCATCCCATTTATTGAGCTAGCTCTCCATGAACAGGATGGTCTGCTGAAACCAAGTGATCAGCCGGGTGTGGAAGCTTATGCTTGGGAGCGCAGCACTTCCTGCAGAAGCAGGAAGACCATCCGTTCAAGACTAGCCTGGACTATATGATGAGGTCCAGAGTAGCTGAGGATACAGAGCATGACCTTGTCTTGCAAAGCAGGAAACAGAAGGCAAAGCAGGAAAGATGGAGGAGAGCAAATCAAGCGGAAGTGGGGAAGGAAAGTACCCAGCGAGCTGGCCACAGCGAATGAACTTCAAGCCTCCTTCTGGTCACATCCATGGAATGGAACTCAGTGGAATGAAGTAGTAGCTAGAGTTCACTTGGCTTGTGACTTTTGCCAAAGACGCCCCAGGCAGGAGGATGACATGGGCAGAATAGCTGGGTCCCTGGCCACTGTATAAAGATGCATGTGTTCGAACATGGGAGCTGAATAAGAGGTATGGAGTCTGCGCATCAAAAGCTATCAAACATATAAGCTCTTCAGAAAGACCATCGGAAAGCAGATATTCACGCCAACCAGCAAGATGCAGGGCGCTTCATTTCCAGTCTTTAGTGAGGCTTTCAAGGAAAATTAAATCATGTATAAGAAAAGACAAATAGGGAGAATGGAAAGCTGTCTGAGAGTGCCTCCCAAAACCAAAAGTAGTACCAATGGGAGAGAGTGGGGAGGCTAGCTAAACCCCGTGATCTTTATTTCTACTGGATGAGGGCCTTAAACTTCCGCTATATACATTTCCCATGGCTTTGGTTCAGAGGTACCCAAGAGAGAGCAAGGCCTGGTGCAGGGTGAGAGGAGTGTCGTTTACCACGCCAGGCTGTTTAGAACTCTCCTTGTATTCTTGGTAATTTGATTGTTTGGTCACGCCTCCTAATAAGTGAAATGTTACGCTGGAGTATTTGTTTAAACCTCGCAGCTTCGGATACAGTAGGTTGCCGAGTGATGTTTGCTAATGGCACACATTCAGTAATTCCTATAATGTGAAATCTCAGCCAGATTTAATGTTTAATTTCCCTGGGATTCACTCTGAAATTATTACAGACATTATGTATTCCACTCCCCGGACTTGAAATTAATTTCAAAACCAAGAAAAAGTGCATCCATTCGTGGGCCTTAAGGGAGGTTAGATGAGTAACATTCCATTTGTCCTGAAGTTTCTGAAGTTTGAAATACCTGTTCCTTCCTGCATTTGAGCTAGGTTGAATAACTTCAAGGTTCCATTACCAAGACCCTTCTTTTTTTTGTTTGTTTGGTGACCTTGGTCATGGGATGGTTTGATGAGTTCATGCCCTCACGAGGAACTGGAGAGATAGAGCAGTCAGCAAAGTACTTCTGAGAAGGCGTGAGGACCTGAGTTCAGTCCCCAGAACCCACATAACAAGCTGGATATGCAGTCAACATTCCAGCTCAGACAGAGAAGGGGTTCACAAATCCCCTTCCACTTGGGGATCTGTTGAGAGTTTGTGTCTTCTCGGAGAAAGACAGGGAGTTTTCTTCAATGCTGTGGTCCTTGGTCACTTTACCATGCTCCAGAGGATGTCCAGAAAGAGTAGGCCAACAGCACAAATTGGTCTCAGTGGGTTATTTAGAAAGAAAGAAGACACAAAGTTAGGAGGACTGGGGAGTGAGAGATCTGTGAGGAGGGGGCAAGTGGGATGACTATGGTCAAAATACACAGTGTGAAATTATCAAAGAATTAGTCAAACTGTGTTAATATGTTCTAAACGCTAGGCAGGGTGACATGTACTTGTAATGCCCACATTGGGGAGGCAGATACAGCTAGTTCTCCTGAGATCTGCAGCCAAGCTGGTCAAGCAGAAGCAGTAAGTTTCAAACCTAGAGAGACCCTGTCTCAGAAAAAAAAAGGCATAGCTTCTGAGGAATAATATCCAAGATTTCTAGCTTCTACATGCACATGCACACATGAGTGAGTGTACACACACACACACACACACCTTTTCAAAGTTATACTCTAATCCTCCAAGCTTTATCTGTCTAACTGGGGGTACTGTTATGTGTTTAGCATGATATGAAAATATTGCCAGCACACAATAATCTAGTGAGAAAAATATAATCAAAAGGCTGTCTCAACATCTTCTTTGTACAGCTCTCTGTCGTAGGAACAGAGTCCACGACATGCACCGCTTTGATTAATCAATCAGTGCATTGGCAATGCCTCCCATACCTGGCCCAAGTAGAAAGCCTGATGGCTGGAAAAACTCCAAACATTTTAGAATAAAGCAACCAGGCCTGTGTTATGTTGTGATCCAAAAATTCCCAGATAATAAATCTTTAATTTACTACCCTGGCAACTTTCACCAAATTTGAATTAAAAGAATGTTTTTCCACACAAAGCTTTGAAAGGACTAGTTTAAAAAGTTTACCCTCTAACTGAGGCGCACTTCTTACAGTCTAAAAAGAAATGGACTGGCAGGGGGGGTGGGCACATAAAGGGATTAATTCACAAGTTTTACCCCAAAATGAATGACAGCTGTTTGGGACTTCAATTGCACTGATGTCCCATTAGGTTGGAAACATCCTGGGTCTTGCAATTATCTAATAGATTCCATAAAACCTTGTTAGTAAAATCTTCGCCTCCCCAGTGTGGGACTCAGCCCAGAACTTACACCCTCAGAACTACATGTAGCTGTGCCCAGTGCCCAGTGCCCGCCCGCTGAATTGGAAGGGAGTCCAAGGGTTCAGTTCTTCCCACGTGTGCTCATTTTCATCAGGTTGACCTTATTTGTCCATCTGTCCTTTGCTCGCTACAGTCAGTGACGGCTCGGGTAAAGGTGACATGTATATTTTAATCCCAAGTGACCAAACCAATGGCACAGAAGTTTGCCAAAAGCAGCAGAACCCAAGCTCCAAAAGTTTGAAATTGCTCTTCACCCGTGGATTCTATAATGATGAAAGACTCCAGAAACCAGATGTCATTTCTAAACTTAAAAAAGTAAATCAATCAATCAACTGACACCAAAAAGAAGATATGGCCCAAAGTCCTGTATGGAGGAAGGTGGCCCGAGGCTGCAGCCTCCTCTGACTCCCCTGTTGTACTTTTTTTTGGCGCGTGTGGAAAGACACAAGACACGAACGAACCCACGCAAGAAGATTTATTAGAGGGGGTGTGCTCACGGGCCCGAGGAAACGTGAGGAGAGGGGGAGGAGAAAGAGAGCGAGGGAATGGCGCCTCTGACTTTTAAAGGCCGTGCTGCTCATGCGCAGACGGCTCGCGTAGGTGCGTCAGACGCTGGTGACGCAAATGGCCAGCGACCCAGGCTTTCGCACATGCGCACAGGGGTGAGGATAGCCACGCATGCGCGAGCATGGGTCACACCCCCAAGAGGCTGCCTTTTTGACCCAGGGGTGGGGCTTCACGGGCAGCCAAATGCCAACATCCCCCATGGATCCACGGCTGTGTTTACTCCGCTGTGCTGTTCTTCGGCCTCTACTGTCTCCGCTGCACTGAGTTTAGGAGGGCAGACAATGTCGTCCTTGCTTTGCACCCTCAGAAAACAGGAAATGGAGAGTGAAGTGTCGTGAAAGTTGTTCATTTACTTATTTCTTCTGCAAACAAAAACAGCTCCGTCACTAAATGTAGGAGAAGATGTAGGAAATAGGGAGCCTTGTGACTGCTAATGGGATGTTCAGTATACACAACCATGGAGACAGAACCACTAGATGACCCAGCTGTGCCACTCCTGGGTAGAGACACCCAAAGAATGCTGAGTCAGCACATCCACGTTTACTGTAGTATCAGCATTTATGATAGTGAAGATATGGGATCAGCCTAGATACACATCGTCAGAGTCAAAGAAAGTGCTATATGCATACGTCTTATATATTTACAGAAAATAGAAATCTAAATAAATGAAAGGGCCACTCCTAGAGAATTTGAGAGGCTCAAGAAGAGCTAATGGCATTTGCTGAGATGGAAAAGCCAGAAGATCAAGTGTGGCTGTAAGCCAAGAGCTCTATGTTGGCACCATATATAGCTAGAAAAATGAGAAACTAAACCAACAGCAGTTCAAGTGTTTATATACAAACATTATGTTACAGCACAAACATTCATAATTAATGACAATCACAATTTTGAAGGACAGTTATTCTGTAAGAGAGTGTTCATGGTGTATTAACTAAAACACACAAACGAAAAAATTACTGTGATGATCCTACAACTTAAGAAGAGAAAACAAAAAGTGTTGAGGACCGGTCTCAACAAAAATAGCTCTTACCAGGGAAGGGTCATGGGAATTAAAGAAATATAAGTAAAGACTATGAAGACACATAAAAATAACAAGACAGAAACTATAGAAAGTATCAGGAAGGCATTCCAGTGACTGAAATCCTGAAGTTCACCCGCATTTATTTTTCTACAACTCTTATACCCAACATAAATGGGGTAAGAAGGTAACAAAGGATTTTATTAACATGATACAAAAGGATAACTCACACAGTCAATGGCTTTATCACTCTGAGAAATCAAATCATTAGCATCCTGTTGTCTAGGTAGCTAAGGTGCTCTAGGTCACATATTCTGAAGACTGCCCTTCCCTAGGTGACCTCATAGTTACTAAAGAAGGAGCAGAGGTACATTTGCATATCCTGATCACCTGCTAGGATGGCATGGACTTACTAGAATGAGCTATCTTAATTTCAAAAGAACCAAGCAATCACCTCCTGAGTTGGGATGAGCACCTATGCTTGTCAGTCTCCAAACTCTCTGACCATAAGACAAAGTGGAAATGGGCCTGCATTTTTCGGCCTCCACAAAGAAGCTCCGCTGTCCCTTGGTTTAATTCACCCTAGATCTTCAAGGCATTGATCAAATCCTTTACCAAGAAGAGATTTTAACAAGAACCACCTGAACACTAGAGGCCTAGAAGTTAGGAATTTTTACAAGGAGAGGAGCGGGACTTGAGAGAACATAAAGGGAACGGGTACTTAACAAATCTTTTCTGTGCACCAGACACTGGCCAAGTTGCTGTACATATACAACACTTAGAGCAATGGGCCCAACGAAGCAGGACATTATCCTCAACCAACAGTTATTGAGCATATGCTAGATATATTCAGCAATCTTCTAGTCCTTGGTGATATTATAAAAAAACCAAAACACATATTCCTTGTTCTCATAAAGCAAGGTACTTGGAGGACACTAGCAATAAATAGCTTTCCAAGTGGGCACAGAGAATGGCGATGGCAATGGACGTTAGACAGAAACCGAAAGCAGAGTAAGGAGTAACTGGATGCTTCTCTCCCGCACTCCAGTCCCCAAATAACCACTTTGAGGCTTGATATTAATGACAAACCGTTTGTCCTATTAGCTTAGGCTTATTATTAACTAGCTCTTGTAACTTAAATTAACCCATTTCTACTATTCTGTCTTACCACGGGGCTCATGGATTGTTACCTCTCATCTTGTTTCCCAGCAGCTGCTGACATCTCCCTCAACTCCATCTTCTTTTCCCCTGTGTCTCTGCTTGGACTTCCCACCTAGCTAAATTCTGCCCCCCATAGGCCAAAGCAGTTTTATTTATCAACCAATAAAAGCAACACATATCCACAGTTTACAGAAGGGCATCCCACATCAGAAAGGAGCAAGCCAGCAAGAGGCAACATGAAGCATGCTGAGAGCTGCATGTACTTGACCAATGTCCTTCCCTAAGTGCTAGTTTCCTTAGCCTCCGCTTGTTTTCTATGGGACACTAGCTCCCTAGAAAGCTCATTGAACCCACAATTTTGCCTGGTATTAATCCTACCAACAACCCCCAAATACCTTAAGGAGTAATTTTGGTAAATAATTGTTAGCCCACTATGAGTCAAGGAAAATCTGTTGATGTATTCAGCACGACTGGTTTTTGCCTACATGTGAATTTAAAGCTCCCACAATCTTGATGATGTCCAAACACAAAATGAAAGCCTCATCCTATAAGCTAAAATTTGGGGAGCCCCAGACTCCATGAAGCAGAGGCAGCATCAACTTCCATTTCTGGAAAAAGAAAACAGAAACAGAAACGTAGTATAAAGCTCTGTCCCCGCCAGCTTTGGAAGTGCTTGGGAAGCATGAGGACCTGAGTTGGACCCTAGAACACACATTATTCACAGGCCAGGCATGCTGGTGGCATGATTGTGCTGGAGAGGCAGAAGACAGCAGGTCCCTGACCCCAGGAAGAGAGCCTGTCTCAAAGCCCTAGGTGGATGGTTCCTGAGGAATGACACCCAAAGCTTACTCTGGCCTCCACATTCACTTGCATGCACACACACACACGCACACACAGGCATGCACTTGCACACACACATGCACATGTACACACATACACACTGAAGGTTTTTTCCTTCTCCTTGTCTTTAAGTGTTGAGTTATATTTTTCTTCGTGTTTTCTGGTTCAGTACACCATTACATGAATATAAAATCTCATATTCAAAGCCCAGCTGACTACAAGGTATTTAGAACACATAGACCACACCTACCTGCAAAGTGCTATGGAACGGTCAGCCCATCTAAATTCCCCAGCTTCTTTGTACACACATATGGCCTGGTCATAGTCTGGGCTGAAGAAAGCAAGCCCCACTGCATCTTAGCAAAGAGATGAACTGGGGCGAGCAGAGTGAATATTAATTTTCATCAAGAGAAAATCAGACTTATCTAAGAACTTTATTGGCAGAAGTGAAATTAGTTTCTCTATAGCAAATAGTTAGTACCGTTGAGGGATTGGTCTATTATCCAAGAGGGCAAGTAAACCCACTGGAGTCTAGAAACTTTCTTATTCTCAATAGCACACCTAACTCACAGAAACAAGCAAGATTTGTCTTTGCACTTCCACTTAAAACAACACAACACACCTCAGACTAGATGGTCTTAGAGCCCTCTGCACCCTGCTAATCAGCAAAGCATTACAGCAAGCTTTCTCAGCTCGGGAAGCTCAATGCAGTTTTGAGTGTTTCTGTTGTATGTGAAGGGCAAGATTCACTATAGATGGTAATCGGCACAGCACGTTTGACTAGGCAGAGTTCAGTTCTGCTGTGACCCACAGGCCGGTCCTCATAGGCTACTTTTGTAGGAAATAAAGGAGGAGTATTGGAGTACCTAGAGGTTCCCAGGACCAAGCTTGAGAAATGATGTTGGCAAATGTGGCTTTAGAACACCATTACTATTACTACAAAAATATTAATTTGTAAGAGTGAGGGAGATGGTTCCATCAGTAAAGCACTCACCGGGCAAGCATGAAGACCTGAGTTCAGACCTCAGCACCCACATAAAATCCCTAGGTGCAGTTGCATCACCTGCAACCCCAGCACCAGAGAGGGTAAGATGTGTGGGTCCCCACGCCTTCTTGGTTGCCCATCAAGCCAAATCCACGAGCTCCAGGTTAAGTGAGAGACAAAAGACAAAATCAGGCTAGCAGTAAAGGGAGAGAGGCTCACACCTCGCTGTGGCACCATTGGAAGCCGGTGGCCACTGAGGGAAAGAAAGCCAGTTTTCTTCAGTGTGTGTCCCCTCCAGGGGATGGCACCCTACTCCCTTCTTTCACATGGGTGCATATGAATGACACTGATTAAACACGGTGAGTTCTTAAAAAAAGAAGAAGAAGACATGAAATTGGAGAGGCAGTCCAGAAGTCAGGGGGAGGATCCATTATATTCATGTAAGAAAGCACCAAGGAACAACTTTTTTGTTTTGTTTTGTTTTTTGGGGGAGTTGGTTTTTTGAGACAAGGTTTCTCTGTAGCTTTGGTGCCTGCCCTGGAACTAGCTCTTGTAGACCAGACTGGCCCCAAACTCAAGATCCACCTGCCTCTGCCTCCCGAGTGCTGGGATTAAAGGCGTACACCACCACCACCCGGCCCAGGGAACAACTTTTTAAAAATTAAATGAGGCATAGGGAAATTGAGGACACCTCATATTTGTTGTAATCTGCTGGCCTGGTCTGTCACCTGGGTACCCTGTCCCCTTACGAGACAAGCACTGCCTACTCCCAACCTCCCCCTTGGATCTTCTGCCTCCTCTCCAGTCTGCTATCTCTCTTTCTGTGCCTCTTCTGAAGAGGTAACTACTGCCCCCCCTTATTCTGGAGAGGCAGCTTCTGCCTCTCTCTCTTCTCCCCCACTTCTCCTCTTCCTCCCTTCCCTTTCCCCTTCATAACCCACTAAATAAACTCTATACCCAAACTCTCTCTGCATGCATGGTGTATCTGTCTGTCTCCCACTGAGGCCTCAGGCCACCCACCAGGGGACCAGCCCCCCACCATGTCTTTATAAATGATGACAATATTGACCTCTGTCCTCCACATGCATTGCACACACTCATACACATGGGGAAAAACTGTGTGTGTGTGTACCTTTTGGTGATTTGGACTCTGTCTTAGGGTTACTATTCATATTGCTATATGAAACACCATGATCAAAGTAGCTGGGGAGGGGTTATTTGGCTTGCTCTTCCACATCACAGTTTATCATCAAAGGAAGTCAGGACAGGAACTCAAGCATGGTAGGAACCTGGAGGCAGGAGCTAATGCAATGGACAGAGGTCATGGAGGGGTGCAGCTTACTGGCTTTCTCCCCATGGCTTGTTCAGCCTGCTTTCTTATAGAACCCAGGACAACCTCCCCAAGGATAGGACCTCCCACAATGGGCTACATCAATCATTAATTAAGAAAATGCCCTACAGTCTTGGCCACAGCCCAATCTTATGGAGATATTTTCTCAACTGAGGGCCCCTCCTCTCCAATGACTCCAACTTGTGTCAACTTGACATAAACTGGCCAGCACAGAGTCCTGGGGTGTCTAGTTTCAATTGGTGGGTAAAAGAAGAGCATTTGAAACATTTTCCCCAGATTTCTAGTTAACAGAGCCCATGAATTTACCTGGGGCCTTCCATCAACCAAAACTTTTCAGAAAGAGCAGTTGTCAGTACCATCATCATAATTATAGACTCTGGTCTATTTGAAAATTGAGTAATTTCCATGCAGAAATATGAGTTTTGTGTCTTCCTCCATCTGAACTTCTGGAGGTGAAGAGCAGTGGCCGACGCGGTCAGAAAATGCTACAGAGTGAAGCTCTATCCAGGGTACACTGACTGAACTTGATCCCGCCCCACTTTACAGGAATTGTCTTCTGTGGTGCACATGCTGAAGTTAACTCCGGAGGACAGATTTTTCCCTCTCAACAAATCCTCTCATCCACTTACAGAGAACTCTAGCCGCAGAGACTGCTCTAAGACTCACCTCAGCTATGAGCTTCACGGAGCTGTCTGGAAAATGCCCTCACCTGCATCTCTCTGCCTGAGCATGCCCTGCGAACGGGCGCAACTGCTGTCAGACAATACATAGGAACAGATGTGTAATAACCGCTGCAGTGCCTGAGCAGGGCTCCGTTCCCAATAATACTTCCTTCCAAATACCACCTAATTTCCAAGAAAAGTTGTCACCCATTAATAGTTCTCACAAGCCCATTCACCATCTTTGCCTTCCTACAAATCAACGCCAAACCTGATGCTGTGCTCGTATCTCTAGCGAATGAATACAGCCTGTCTGAGTTATAGTCACTAGGGTATAAAGCAATAATGCATCTGTCTGTGGTTCGGTCTTTTACCTCGAAGAGCATACACATAGAGACAGGAGTCTTGTTTGCCTCAAAAGCACAGAACTTTTCTCAAAATTAATTAAATAAATAAGCTCCAAGCCCTTGGAAGGAAGTATTCGCTATCTGATACAAAAACAAAAAGCCAGATGTCTATTTTTACCTGACTTCCTACCGTAATTGCTTCCAAAGTTGGGTCTGTGTCTGATTGCACACAATTTTATCTAGCGAAGGCGTCCTGATAAGCACAGCTGAAAGCCATGGGTAGAAGTAATGAGTGTGGGAATTCTTCCTCTTTATAACCAAGTTCTTCTGTTCCCTTCTTGGGGTTTAGATGATAGAATAGGCCCCCAAAACTACAGAGAATAAATCATTACGAATCAACATACTACCTGTGTTGGTATTTCTAACTCTGTGATTCACTAGCTACCCATGGTGGGATTTTGTTTTTTAAGTTTCTTCTAAGAATTTCATTCTCCTTGGTCTCCAGAATAAATAAAATACAGTGTAAAATAAACCCAAATGGGATTTTTGAAATCTGTGCTGAAACCACATGAGTTAGAAGGGCCTGCTCCTATTTCCTTCCATTACCATGCATCCTTTCAGCATGGTCTTGTGTGTTCTGGGTTCTGGGGTTTTGTTTGTTTGTTTGTTTTTGTTTTTGTTTTGTTTTCATTTGAAATATCCTTCAAATTTGATCGCATCTGATCTGATGAAAATAAATAGTAATTGATGGTGAGCTGGTCTGAGAACCATTGTACCATGGTCAAATCTCCACAGCTGTGACTGGACCTGTGAGGGACAGCGCCTCTGGCAGCTTCCTGCTGAAGGAAGCTCTCAGCAGAACAGCCAACAAGCCTTTGAGAATCACCAAGGATACCCCTAAGTCCTGGAACTGCCATCTTTCCTGGAAGAAAGTGTTCAGCTGACCACGACAGCCTATAATCCTGGGGTCTGGTGGCTTTGGGGGGGGGATGTTTTCTTACTTTGATGTCTGTGACTCTGACAGAATATTGCAAACTGAATAATATAATGAACAAAACGTGCATTTGGTTCTTGAGACTGGAAGTCCATGACCAGGACACAGCGGCCACTGCAGCCTTGTGCTGCGTCACAATGTGACAGACAGGCCAGAAAGCAGACAAAGGAAGGGTTTGAATTCCTAGGATAAGTGGACTCCCACAATAGCTGCACCCTGCTGTCCACGAGGCCAGAGTCCTCAGAACAAGATTTCTACCCACAGCTCCCACCTCACAATGGGCACGAAGGCAGCGGTTTCCGTAGTGTGTTGGCTTCCATGTCCACCTCAAACAATGGTAATTGCATCTCAACATGGATTTTGACAAATTCATTGAGGCCATAGCAAATGTATATGAACTTTAAATATAAGCTAGGCCTGATGTTGCTCAGCTGTAATCCCCATGCTCAGGGGCTCAGGAAGGAGGATTGAGTTTGAGCCCAAACTGAACTATGAGATCCTGTCTCAAAAATCTAAAAAATAGTAAAGTAATTTTATTCTCATTCTTGTCAAATTCAAGGAGGAAAATTTCTTCCTCCCATCCCAGACCTCTGTCTTTAGAGTCTCTGTCCAGTTACTCTCTTTTGCAATCAGGAGGCCATACTTCTCAGCCCACAGTTGAAGCTTCCCTTGCTACATCCCTAACCCAGGCCATCGTCATCTGTGTCTCCCTGTAGCAATCACAATCCTCACGGAGAAAATGACTCAGGGATCCCAAGAAAACCATGTCTTTACATGTGAGCCCATGCATACATGTCATATCCTTCCTTCCAGCCCTTCCCAGCACAGCCCTGCATACCCTCAAAGGCACAGTTCTAAGGCACCTGTTCAAATAAAGCATTTCCAAACCAAGGATTTTCTTCCAACTCCCCCAGGGGGCCAGAAAGACAGCTCAGAGTCTCACTGCATAATCCTGGCAGCCTGAGTTCAAGAGTCTTGGAACCACTGTAGAAGAGAATCTACTCCCAAAAGTTGTCCTCTGACTCCACGTGGGCACTGTTACTTGTGCATGCCTGAACTCATACATCACACACGCACACACATGCACACATGTGCACACACACACATGCACAAGCACGCAACATGTACACACTCACACACACACACACGTGCGCGCACACACACACCCTTTAGAACACTGACTGCAGCCCTTTGCACACATCCTCCCTACTGGACCAGACGCTGACTTGATAGTGAGGGTCTTTCTCAGTGGTCTTCTGCTGTTGCTTTAACAGAGACAAGAACCCACCTCTTCACCTTTACTCCACCTCCACCTGTGCCATGAATGTCTAGCTCAATTTTGAATTATATAATATTCTTTCAGAAACCAAAATGTTTTCAAAACAAAAGAAAACATAAAGATAGATTTATTTTTCTATTTCTTATTTGGGAGCAAGGGGAAAAAAATCTTGCCTAGAAATGCAGCTATTCGAATTAGAAAATGAGGGTAATTATTTTGGTACCAGCAGCTGCTATAGGACAAGGGATGAAATGTGGGCAGAGAGCATGCGTATCATTTAATTCTTGGCCTGCCTGTGAGGTGGGTGGCAAGATTCTCATATTACAAATGAAGACCCCCGAGAGGGAAGGAGAGCCAGTGTAGGCACCGGTGAGATCCCCGCTGGGCCGGCCGGCAGAGGCAGCTCTACTCCCTCTGCTTCCTATCCAGAAAAGACTTCTTTCCCAATGCCCCTCTTCTCCAGTCTATTTCCACGATTCCTTAAATAATTTCCTATATTTAAAAGAAAGAAACGCTAAACACGGACAGAAGGAAGGCAGGGCTACTCTTCCTAAAGGCTGTCATGGAATGAAAAACAATTCAAAGGAATTCTTTCCGCCCCCAACCTTATACCACCCAGCACCCGTACTACAATCGGTACTTCCCCGTGCAGATAGCTTGCCCTCTAGTGGACATCAGCTCTAAGTGTTCCTATTTTGTGGCATACACAGTTTTTGTTTTGTTTTTAATTTGCGGTAAGAAATGCAATTCAAGGCCAGGTAGATGACTCAGCGGGTAACAGTGCTTACCAACATGTCTCATGGCCGGAGTTCAATCCCCGGAACCCAATGTGCCACACTATACGCACATATAAATAAATGTAAAAAGAAAATTAGATCTAATTTTATCGTTATAGTTGTATTAATTAATGATGCCACATATTCTGTTGACTGGGAAATACAAAACAAAAAAAGAGTGGCAAAGTTTTCCTTTTCCAAGCTATGCTATCCAGGAAGCCATTGTAAAGTAGGTTCCACGCTTCCTTTCATTTCCAAGCTCTGCGTCTGTAGCTCTTGATTAAACTCGCAATCTTCGACAGTATTCCTTCACCAAAGACAACCTGCATGGGAGTGCTTTCAAGAAAGCATGAAAGATGGAGAGGTTGGGACACTTTCTGTTTGTCTGAATAAAATACTCTCGCAAATCCATCATTTTAAAACATCCCAGTCCACACTCCATGCTAGTTGTAATTTCACTGATGCTTAATTTCTTTTACCACATATTATGGTTTAATTAAGCACAAGTCAGAAGCTTCCCTGGACCATTTTTTTTTCCTAGCCAACAAAGTCAAGGCTCTCAAACTTAAACCCAGAAACAAAAGAGGTGGTCAGAGGAACAGAGAAGCGTGTTTTAGTTCAATATTTGGTTCATATGCGTTTCCGTTCTATTGTCCACAGATAGTCTACACTACTTCCCTATGTCCCAAATTTTCTTAAGTAGGCAGCAATTCTCATCAGTGGTGGCAGCACCTGCACTGTAGGACAGGTCTGGTCACCAGGAAGCCCCCCCCCCCCGCCGCTGTGGTACTCAATGGACTCAGCCCTGGCAGCTGCTCCACTTTTAGTTTTTTTCTCACAGCCTATGAGAACATGGTGGGCACTTAGAAATTCTTTCATTTTTAAATAAGACAAAACTTTGGCTTCAGGAAGTACCAATGAGATATGCAATGTGTTCTGTTTACCTGCATGTTTAATTGCACATGTTCATGAGTGCAATCCCTTGAAAACGCCACGCGGAACAGAGGTTCTATTGCCAACATCTTTACCCAGCCCACCTGCCTGTCACTGTCCTTTCATCCCTCCCGAGCACAAAGAGGCAAGAAGAATTCCATCTATAGGCCAGGCATAAAATGAAACAGCTTTACTTCACAAAAATGCTCTTTTCAGATCACTCAGCGTGGCCATGGCCAGAAGACAACTTGAGCCATGAGGCTTGGTCGCCTCCTGGTTCCTTATATCCATGCCAACAAAGAGTTAAAGTCGCCTCACTCTCCAAAGACACCTCCTGCCTTTACTGTTCCTTTGTTCCCTACCCTGAGACGCTTCTCAAAATACGGCTCTTTGCCTTTACTAATTTTTGCACAGTATTGAATGATAAGGTGCCCCATCCTTCGGCTGTTCCCCCTTCCAGCAGCCTAATCTTTGTATTGTTTCTAACATGTCCACATTATACTCATACTGCAAATTATGATTTTGGTATTTGCAGACAGTCATTTTTTGTTGGCAAGGCATCTTTAAAAATGTGACTACTGGCCAAGTGGATGTGCTAATGTTCAGCTTTGGAAGAGGATGTCAAATCCTGTCCAGAAAGACAGGCTTGTTTAAGGAGTCACCAGGCCTTTGGAACTAATCGTTGACACCAGCATTGGGAGGATTCCTAACCTGTTCAGTCAAAATACTGGCAATTCTGAGCTCTACAGAATTTATTAAACTGGCCCAACATCTCATCTTGCACCTGTACTCCAAGCCAGACTCAGTGACTTCCAAGCTGGGAACTTTATCTAGCACAATGTATCTTCCAGTAAAAAGGAAAAAAAAAAAACTTGAAATTTGAAGTCTTCCTTTCCAGTGAAACAGAGACAACAATGAAAAATATTTTCTTCCTTAGCATTTTAGAGGTCTGAAGATCCGCCGAGATTTGGTAAGAACTGAGCATTGAGAGTAGAAGTAACTGCAAAGCAAACTAGCAGACTCCACATTAGGAACGGTCCCAGCGAACTGTGATGGAACCTGATTTGCTTGCGGGATGATGTCAGCGAAACCTCAGTTTGTTTCCGCGTGCCCATCCCTGCACGGAAATTCTTGCAGTCACCACCCTCCTAAGTTTCTCCAATCACCTTAAATGAGGTGGTGTAAAGCAGCAGCCGCTTCACTATAACTGGAATGTGAAGACTGGAGTTTAGAACTGGCAGGTCGGCGGCAGCTTGGCCACGCTGCACAGTATGCCCACCTCAGCTGGGAAGACTCGAGCTTGGGGGAGACTCAGCAGATGGGCTTGAATTGTCTGAAGGTGCACTCGCTCGTGCGTGCGTCTGCAGGTGGAATCTGGCTGTCATCTGGGATCTCAGCTGGGGCTATTGGCCAGAGTGCCCGCACGTGGCCTCTCCATATGGTCTTTGTGCTTCTTTGTGGCACAGTAACTGGTTTCCAAAAGCAAATGTCCCAAGATTCACCTTCTAATGATGGTATAAGGAAATCAGGAGTGTGCCCTTCACAAACATGAGGATAAAGGTAGACAACAATGTTTAAAACCAGTTTAAGTCCATGGAAAATGTCCAAGGGTAGACAGTAACTTGAGAAGTATTTATTCATGAACCATCACCCCATCCTAGCTCAAGCGTGTGTGTGTGTGAGCATGCACCATGTGTCAGTGACTCAGCCGCTTTCATCCCAGGGCATCCCAAGCTCAGATGGTAAAGCCCTCAGGTTTACCTACTGGAGGAGGTGGACTGCAATCAAGATGAGGCATCAGCTGAGGAAAGCAATCTAAAAGTGAAATGAATTTAGGAAAGCAAAGAGAAAAACCAGTCACACTACTGTTTGACTGTTGTTAACTTATGCTTTGGGGAAACCAAAAAAAAAAAAACAACAGAAATGGGGCACAGGGAGACGTGTGCATGCATGTGGGTGGCCATGGGACCTGAGAGGGCTCTAAGCAACTCTCTATAAAGGAACAGCTGAGTGCACTGCGAGGATTCTCTGTGCAGAATAGCCTGCAGCCAACAGAAGCTACAATGTAGACACACATAAAACAAAGTGACAATAGCGAACCTGGCAGATTGCCAGAGCCTCGGGGAATAACACTGGGGGTGGATGTGGGTTTTGCTCTCACTGCTGCTACTTTGTGCTTTTGAGGCAGGGTCTCACTATGTAACCCTGGCTAGCCTGGAGCTTCTATGTAGACCAGGCAGGCCTCAAATTCACTATATAGACCAGGCTGGTCTCAAACTCACAGAGATCCTCCACCTGCCCCTGCCTCCTGAGTGTTGGAATGAAAAACAGCTACACCACAATGTCCGGAGAAAATGACACTTTTAACTGATTTCAAAAGTCAAGGATTTTTCTAATTTTCATATGCTAACCTATTAATCATAACAAGCTTAAAAGGCATTATGTATAATCAGAATTCAATCAGAGAAATATAAACAACAAGCTAGATATGTGGATGAATAGATGGGTAGGTAGATAAATAGATAAGTGAAAAGATGATAGATAGATAGATAGATAGATAGATAGATAGATAGATACTAACAGATGATAGATGTAGATAGATGATAGATAAATAGACGATAGATGGTAGATAGATACATAGATGATAGATAGGTGTAGATACATAGATAGGAGACAGACACATTTATTACAAGGAATTGGCTTAAATAAATAAGTAAAGGCGCAATCTACAAATGTCCAAATATTGTCAGGAAGTGAATACCAAGGGCACAAATTCATGGGCATAGGACAGAACTCTAACAACTGGCAGTCAGGAAGAGACTCACAAACGCGCAAGATGAAGTTTATAAGTCGCCTTGGTCATGGTGGTTTAGCTCAGCAATAGAGTGTGGGCAGGAACATGAGACAGGCTCCGGCAGCTGACTCTTTGAAGAGTCATGGAGCACCTGGGAAGATGGGGCGCATCACCACCGTGACTACGCTAGTTTATATGGCCCTCGAGAGAGTCCAAAAGCAGGACTGATTCAGGCCTTTAATAGCAGAGTGACTGGAGACGTGGTTACTTTTCAATTGCTGTGAAAAAACACCATGACCAAGGCAACTTATACAAGGAAATGTCTAATTTGGGGCTCACAGTCAGAGACTTGGAACACATGACCGTTATGGTGAGAAGCCTGACAGCAGGCAGGCATGGCCGTAGGACTGCGGCTGAGAGATTACCTCTTTATCCACAAGCATAGGCATAGAAAGCTAACTGGGAAAGGACTTTTTCAAACCTCAAAGCCAGCCCCCCAACCCGTTACACACATCCCCCAACAAGGCAATACCTCCTAATCCTTCCAAACAGTTCTACCAACTGGACCAATGTTCAAACATATGAGCTTTTGGGGAACCTTCTCATCTAAACCAGCAAAGGATCCAAGTTTATTTCCCAGCACCCATGTCAGGCAGCTCACAAATGCATGGACCTCCAGCTTCAGGAGACCTAATCCTCTCTTTCAGCCTCTACAGTCACAAATTCACACACACACACACACACACACACACACACACACACACACACACACACACATACATGCACACCTGTGGTTTGTACTCTTACACAGACACCTATATAAATGCATAAATAAATAAATATTTTAAATCTTTTTATATAAAATTAAAGACTTGGCTGAGCACGTGTCATATGGTATAATCTCAGGTCTTGAAATCTTGAGGCTAGGAGCATAGGTATGAGCCAGCCTGTGCTACATAGTGAGACCCTGACTCAAATGGGGAAAAAACCAAGCATTTTCTGTATCTAGTGCAAAAGAGAAATCAATGAATTATTCAAGAGTCAGTCTGGCTTGGAATATGGAGGGGGATGAGGGTCAAGAGATGTGTTCTCTCTTT
>PVIU01011681.1:0-63045 GCA_004026605.1 Ondatra zibethicus | reverse complement strand
TCATAAGGCTAAAGCATGTCAGGAAGCCATGGCTGTCCAGATGAGTTGGTGGGCACCTCTATCATGATTTTTAACTGCTCACATTGATCAAGGAAAAGGAATCCAGAGGCCTTAGTTTTGGAAGCACACCAGCACTATTTACCTAGGAGAGCAAGGGTCAAAGTCCTTCCCTAAGATAAATGATTTAAAAAAGGTGAGGTCACTCAGCACCACTGACATATTCCACCACCCTGAAAACAGTGCAAAATGGTTGCACACAAGGACAATCTGCAGAATGTCACTCAGGCCTCCAGTTAACTAGGTAACTCCTATGTCAGAGCCTAGGGAAAACTGCAGACCCTGGACAGAAAGCATTCTAGAAGCCAGTGGGTGTGAGCACATTCAGGTCACGGGGTTTGAGATTATGGATTCGAGGTGGTTGTTTCTTCCCTTCTACCACCACTGGGCTATCCATGTTAGGCGGCTTGAAGGTTGCTGGATCTTCACCTACTCGTGTGGCTTGGGCACGCATTAGCTCCATAGGAGAGGGTTTCGGGGCACCTTTGTAAGCCTGGATGGCAAAACCTGCTAAGGAAAAGCAAATGATTGTAACTCCCAGCCCATACACCAGCCAGGGCCTCGCTGCTCTTTCTGAAGGAGCTCTTACCAGAGTCAGACCTCTGCAGGGGCCGTGGTCCAAAGAGGCTCCACTTGTCTACTGAGTTCTTGTCATTTCCACTCCCAGGATCCATGGTTTGAAGATTTGGGCCAGGTAAAGCTGTGGACGAGCCAGAGGAGAACCAGCCTCTGGAACAGAGAAGTAAATATGTATTTCTGAATGTCCTTTTTCTATATCATGAGAAGTGTCTTCCACAGGCTGGAGGCCAGTACCACCTCAGCACTGGCTTCCCTGAAGGACGGACTCACCTGGATTTCTGCTTAGGGGAGGAGTGAGGGGTGCTGCTCGGGGTGGACTGGGCCGAAGCAGGCTGCTTCTCGTCCTTTGCTGTCTCTCCACTCTGCAGCTTTAGTTTCTGTTCAGAAGGTGAGAAGAGATTTTCAGAGGAGAGCAGACACAGAGCCACGCAGTCAGTGTATGCGCTCCGATGCAGGAGGGATTCTGTTTTTCCCACACTGGATGGACTTCATGTTTCTATGGAACTGCTCCACAGCACCTCACTCTTATGTACAAGCTGTGCACTACAACTTACATGTCCAAAAAAGCCAAGTCATTTAGGGAAAGAGACGCCAAACTGCAAACCCCTTAGGTCTGGCCCTCAGTTCTGCTCCTGAACTTCAGTATAACCCCCGCACTGCTCAGGCCTTCAAAGCTAAGACTCGGGCTTGCTGTCTGTCCTCTGTAGTGAAATGCTAAGAAACCTACCTCATTCTCCCTCCTCTCCTGTAACCAACCACCTCCACACCATTGTTAAAATAGTGCCAGTACACTAGCCGGGAGCGTCAGAGCTGTATGTCTGTCCTCCATGAGGGCTATGCCTCTGCTGGACCTAAGCTCACTTTCTCAACACATCAATCTGTGTAAACTGGCAAGATGAATGGCAAAAACTGAGCACCCCCCAAGAAGCATCAGTCCTGTCTAAGCTCAGACGGACACCAGTTCAACACTGATTTCTCACAGCAGTGGCTTTTAAACTTAGCCTGCAGATTCATCTGGAATGCTCATTCCACAATGCAGCCCATCCACTCACCACATAGCTTCCCCGTCCCCACACACTGTGCACCATCTCCTGATGCTTTTTATGTTCTCCCTATGCCCACAGGAACTTGCCATGGCTACTTTGGTTTGGTTTGGTTTTCTTCCAGACAGGTTTCTGTGTAGCCCTGGCTGTCCTCAAACTCAGAGATCCACCTGCCTCTGCCTCCTGAGTTCTGGGATTAAATGCATGCACCACCTCCACCCAGCTTTTTCTTTCAAATAAATTAAATAAATAAAAGCATATATATAGCTTTGTTTGTTTTTTGTTTTGTTTTTTTTTTGGTACAGGGTTTCTCTGTATAACAGCCCACTAGCCCAGCTGGTCTGGAACTCCCTTTCTAGATCAGGCTGGCCTCGAACTCAAAGATCTACTTGCCTGCCTCGCTCTCCTGAATGCTGGGATTAAAGGCATGCGCCACTACTGCCCTGCTTTCTTTCTTTCCTTATTTATTTTTATGTGCATGAGTGCCTACATGTGTGAATATGAACTGTGGAGGAGAGGGTGTGCACACAGGGTAGGAGTGCATATGGAGATCAACTTGTGTCACTATTCAAAAGCCATCTACCTTGTTGGTTTGGGTTATTTTGAGACAGGACCTCACTATGTAAACTCTGACTGTCTTGGAACTCACTATTTAAACCAGGCTTGAATTCACAGAGGCCTGCCTGCATCTGCCTCCAAGTGCTGGGAGTAAATGCATGCATACTATGTCTGGCACCACTGTGTTCTTTGAGATCATATCTCACTGGAATCTGGAGCTGGCCAGCAAACTCAGGAATACGTCTTTATCTCCCTAGCACTGAGGCAGCCAGCATGGATCATCTATCATATCCGGCTTTATACATGGTTTCTAGGGATTGATCCTCATGCTTCATAGCAAGCACCTTATTAACTGATTTATCTCTCCAGTATCTTCTTTATTTACAAAACAGAACATAGTATCTACCTCCAAGGATCAATGTCAAGATGATGTGAATGCATAAGTTATAGAACACCAGTATGAAGAGACCTCTCTAAAGATCCATGTGAGGCCGGGCGGTAGTGCCACACACCTTTAATCCCAGCACTTGGGAGGCAGAGGCAGGCGGATCTCTGTCAGTTCTTGGCCAGCCTGGTCTACAAGAGCTAGTTCCAGGACAGGCTCCAAAGCTACAAAGAAACCCTGTCTTGAAAAAAAAAAAAAGGTCCATGTGAACACCACTTTACAGACAAGCAAGCAAAGTATCTGCAGGAGTGCAGGCCTTCAGCAGGAATGCACCTTAGCAAGACAGTCCTGGTCCCTTTGCCCATTATCTTGTCACTCTTAGTTGCCAGACAGCTGAGCTGTAAACTTCTAAACCATAGCCATATTTCAAGCCATGAACAACACTGGTTGCTTACATGGAGTGCTTCTGCCACTCGGAGGTACTTGGTCTCCTCAGTGGTGAGGCCCTTGTGGGGTGTGTAGCCAGCATCTCTCAGTCCTGCTTGTTGCTCAAAACGCTGGATGCTCTCCTGGGTCTGTTCTGAAAAGAGAGAACAGTCATGCTCAGCTCCTAACCAGTCACAAACCTGCCAGGACAACAGCACTCTCTGCTGTTCTTCCCAGAAGCAAGAGGCTACACTGACTCGTCAGTAAGGGTGCCCCAGACAGGACCTGGCATGGCAATTCTGACCCTCAGGTGCAGCCTTCCCTCACAGCATACTAAAAAACAGCTGCCCAACAGGGACGCTGATGCCTCACCTCCTCTCACTTAGACTCCATAACACCCTCACATTCAGCAACAGGCCAGGAGGCCCTGGCATCCAGACACAGTAAGAATTCCCAAATCACTAAGCTCCTAAGAGACTTAGCACTTGCACAGAAGCTTTGCCAAAGAGAAGCAGGTCACATTCCTGCCAGCTGGCCCCAAGGTACCAGTCATATTCACAGCACAGCCACCTGCCTTAAACTAGCCAAGGTCTACAGACCCCACATTTCTTATGCATGATCTGCCTGTTGCTGTTCCTGCCCTAGCTAATGATGTTCTTTCAGCTTGGTTTATGATCTGTTATTTCACAAGTCACTCACTATGGAATGAACAAGAAGAGATAATGTTTTTCTTTTTTTGTTTGTTTGTTTGTGTGTAAGACAGATTTTTTTTCTTAAGGTACAAACTTTGCACACTAAACACGAGCATGGCAGCTGTGAACGGTCACCACACCAACAGACTTTGGGATCTACACACTCCCTTTTTATGTAACAGGTGTGCTGCCTGCATGTATCTCTGTGTACCATGACCATGCCTGGTACCCTCGGAAACCACAACAGCTGTGCCCTCCTAACGCCAGAATAGTCAAGATACAGAACACAAGTAGTAGCTGCTGTTCCAGTGCGGCAGTCACAGAGAAACAGAGGGGGTCTGGACTCTGACTTTCTGAGTCAACTTTCCAGAAGTGACCAAGACACACTGATGCCCTCCTGGAGAGGAAAATAAAGGCCAACCAAGGAGAAGTTCTGTGCACCTCAGCCCTGGGCAGGTATTACTGCTGACATGCAGAGCCATGCACTGAATAATTAACTCCCCACACCAACTAGGACGGCCCTTGAGAAGGAAGAAGCTTAGCAACTTGTGACAGAAGTTTAAAAAGAGGAGCTGGAAAGAGGGCTCAGTGGTTAAAAAGCACTTACTCCTCTTCCAAAGGACCCGAGTTCAACACCCATACTGGGTGGCTCACAACTGTCTGTAACCCTAGCTCCAGAGGATCTGATGCCACCTTCTGGCCTCCTCACCACCTCCAAACACTCTCACACACACATATCATACATAAATTTTAAAAATGTAAAAAAAAAAAAAAAAAAAGTTTAAAAAGATAAAAAAGCTCTCATTAAGCCTCATTAGGACCATCAATAACACATTCTAAAAACTAAAGAAACAGAGGCCCCAAGCCTGGTCTCCTTCCTGGTGGACCATCATGTTCAAGGCCTTGATCAGCACTATCAAAATTTGTTTGTGAAAATATATATAAAGGGCTGGCGAGATGGCTCAGTGGTTAAGAGCACTGACTGCTCTTCCAGAGGACCCGGGTTCAATTCCCAGCACCCACATGGTAGCTCACAGCTGTCTGTAACTCCAGATTCCAGAGAATCTGACATTGTTATACCAATGCATATGAAATAAAGTTAAAAAATAAAAAAAAAGAAAATATATATAAATTATTTTTAAATACATATGTAAATTTTTTTTTTTTTTTTGGTTTTTTGAGACAGGGTTTCTCTGTAGCTTTGGCGCCTGTCCTGGAACTAGCTCTTGCAGACCAGGCTGGTCTCGAACTAACAAAGATCCACCTGCCTCTGCCTCCCGAGTGCTGGGATTAAAGGTGTGCACCACCACTGCCCGGCAACATATGTAAATTTTTTTTCCTGGTTAGGAAGCACATCTTTATTTTAAAAATTGATTAAAAAAAATGATACAAGGCAGAAATACACCCCAGGAAAAAAGGCAAAAGATGTACGTTTGAGAGGGTCACAGGAAGGTGGAGTCCGTAGAAATCAGTACACGGTCTGATAAACTGTTACTTCAAGTATGGGTTACTAGGCTGTAAGGTTCGTTACTTACTGGCTTACCAGACCAAGGCTCTCAGAGGTGGGGAACAACGTTCTAACTTCCCAGCTCAATAAGACCTACAGCTGTGGTTCCCCACAACACACCAGCTCAAAACTCTCTCTACTTTTCTGTGCGAGCCTGTGAGGCCTTACATAACTGTGACTTAGGCCATTTGCCCACCTGCCATTGATCTCGGGTACCTTCCAACTATTACATTTCAGCAGCTGCAACTTTTTTCTTCTGGAAATTAGGAGCTCATACTCCCCTGTGCCTCCCCTGTATGCCTGCTTTCCCCATGCCTGCATCATCCCCACGCATACCAGGATATCTCAGGGTATGCACCCCTGTGTCAGGAGTTAACCAGGATATCGCAGGGTATGCACCGCCCGGCAACTTATGCAAATTTTTTAAAAAGTAGCTGGGTACAGTAGTACATGAGCAATACTAGACATAAGAACTCTGAGGCAGGAGCACTGCTTTGAGTTTAAAACCAGTGAGAGCACACAGCAAGATCCTGTCTCAAAACCAAATAAACATGTATAGCGGTGCAAGGCCAGAGGGCTGTCCTCCAGTGTGCCACCTTCTCTAGCAACACACCTAGGCCAGTAATAGCAGTGGATCCAAAGCTCCTGCTAATGAACTATTCAACCTTAACATCGACCTGCCAGCTAGATCCCCTATTTCAGAAAGTGGGGTGCCATATCTAGTATTAAATGACCACATTGGTCAGTCCAGGAAAATGAGGCTGTATCAAGCAACAGCAGGACTCTACTGAAGCCAATGAGATGCTTAACAGGCAGAAATCTTCCTCCTCGATGAGGTTCAGCAGCCAGTCGAAAGTGGGGCCCCCACGAAAGCAGGTCTGAGAACCAGCTGCAGCTGGGGCGCAAGCACTCCCTCCCTCAGTTCCTCTGCTGAGACGCAAGGGCGCTTACTTGTGATCAGGGAATTCATGATGACATGGGTAGCTTTGGCCTTCACCACAGGGGCCTTGTCTGAACTGTCAGTGGCTGTTGATGGAGTCACATCAAGGGAAGAGACTCTGGCCGCTCCTTCCTCTGTCTGTTCAAGAAAGGTAAGGAGGCACATGAACAGGAGCCGCACCTAAACTACTTCTCTCTGTGTCTGTCTTTCCTTTTTTTTGGGGGGGGGGGGGAGTGGGGTGTTTTCAAGACAGGGCTTCTCAGTTTAGCCCTGGCTGTCCTGGAACTCACTCTGTAGACCAGGCTGACCTTGAACTCACAGAGATCTGCCTGCCTCTGCCTTCTGAGTGCTGGGATTAAAGGCATGCGCCACCACCACCCAGCCTAAACTTACTTCTTAAGAGAAAGAGTTACAAGAATATGTAACCTGTAAGAGAAGAAAGATTTGAAGCCTCTACTAGCCCAGCGACAACGGGAAAAGACCTTAGGGGAAGAGCCTGGAATCACACAAGGAAAGGCAGAATTTGAAGCCCTGAGACCTAACTTTCCAGACTGTCTGTCCATAAGACTACAGATGCAACATTGGTCTTATGGTACACACATGTAATCCCAGGGCTAGAGGGGCTGAGGCAGGAGGACTGGTATGGGTTCAAGTCTAGTCTGGGCTACACAGTAAGTTCAAGGCAAGGATGGACTACCTACCAAAACAGAGGGAAAATTAATGAGGGACAGAGGAGAGAAAGGACAAACAGGGAGAACAGAAACAAAATGGAAGAGACACTTCTTACAAAGCACTGAGCTTTATTCAGCCTGAGCAGACTACCCCTCAGGCTTGACCACGCATCAGTCACCTGAGTACTGGCTAAATACATTTCAGGCTACTTGGCAGGTCTAGGCTGTCAGGTGAGGCACAAGGGCTCCATCTCCAGGACCACATAAGCAGAGAATGGTGACACCCATCTGTAGTCCCAGCACTCTGAAGGCTAAAGGCTGCTGTGAGTTCAAAGCCAACCTGGACTACAGAGTAAGACCCTATATCAAAAGAAAAAATAATTTGTCTCTAGCCCAGCATGTCTGACGCCCTGGGTTCTAAAATAATAAGGTTTTTAAGTAAAAATTATGTTCCTAACAAACTCCCAAGTGTGATGGTTAGTGTGAACGGTGTTAACTTGACAGAACCTAAAACCACCAAGAGAGAGGCCTTTGAGCACACCTAGGAAGAATCATCTAGATGAGCGCTAGCCTTTGTGAGTGTCTGTGAGAGGTTATCCGGAGTCTGTTAATTGATGTGGGAAGACCAATCTTTATTAGAGGTGGCACCATTCCCTGCGCAGGGGATCCTGGGCTGTATAAGCTGGGGAAACGAATAGAGCATCAGCAAACATTCCCTCTCTATTCCCTGACTCTGAATGAGATGTAGCCCACTCCTTCAAGCTCTTCCACCTTCCCTTGCCCACAGGATGAATCATACTTGAACTGGGAGCTTTATGACCCCTTCTCCCTGAAGCTGCCTCTGCCAGAACATTTTATCAGAGCAACAAGAAAGGAGGCTGGGCCAGCAAGTACTGCCGCCAGACCACTGACAAAGGCTCACACAACATTCTCCCCTGCACACCCCCAGGCTAAGGGTTGACCCCAGGGCCTTGCACATGCTCAACAAGCACTCTACCACCAAGTACATCCCTGCCCAGTTTTTAACATTTTGAGACAAGACCTCATTAAGTCTCCTGGACTTGCCTTGAATTTACTGTGTAGCCCAAGCAGGCAATCTTCCTGCACCAGCCTTGGAAACAGCTACAGTTCATTTGTTTTTGTGTAGATTTTTATTGTAGTTGTTATCTGGGGTCTTTTTTCTTTGGGCGGGGACCTTTGTATGGAACTCATGCTGGCCTCAGACTCAAGACCATCTATACAAAGGTTGCTACAGTTCTTACACTATCTTTACTTTCGTTTGGGGTTTTTGTTTTTCAAGACAGGGTTTCTCTGTGTAGCCCTGGATATCTTGGAACTCTCTCTGTAGACCAGACTGGCCTCAAACTCACAGAGATTCACCTGACTCTGTGTGCTGGGATTAAAGGTGTGTGCCACCACCACCAGGCTGGTTTCCCAGTCTTTAGAACATTTTCTCTTCAACAGCCACCTGGATCAGATTACAGCAGACAACTGATACTACAGAGCTCTCCACGGAGGAGTGGGGAATGGTTCTTAGAAAGAAGACCCTATTCTGCAGTATAGCAAGGGAAACAGAAAAGGCACAAACAACACAGCAGGCGTTCAAGAGACTGTGCTTAGGCCAATCACAAAACCAACTTTTAGAGCCGGGTGGTGGCGCACGCCTTTAATCCCAGCACTCCAGAGGCAGAGGCAGGCGGATCTCTGTGAGTTCGAGGGCAGCCTGGTCTACAAGAGCTAGTTCCAGGACAGGTCCCAAAGCTACAGAGAAACCCTGTCTCGAAAAACCAAAAACAAACAAACAAAAAAAACAACTTTTAAAGGTTTTTTTTTTTTTGGACTCTGCCAAACCTTCAGCTTAATGCCGCAATAGAATACAGGCTGAGCACCACTATCCAAACCCTAAACACTCAAAGGCCCAAAGTCTGAAGCCTTTAGAACGCGGCAGTGACACAAGAGGAAGTAAAACATCCCACAGTGTAAAGCTTCATTTTGTACATAAAAAATGACTCCCTAAGAGTAATCAGGCTATGAGTGGAAAGTATGTACACAACATAAATTAAACATATTTAGACTTGGGTCCTATTCCCCCACTAGCTCACTGTCTGTATGCAAATATTCCAATAATTCTCTGGCTAGATGACAGAGAAGCTCCAAAGAGGCAAGCAGGACTCATCAGAACTCAGGAATTGAGAGGCTCTGGAGTTTGGCTTTTTAGTTGGGGAAGCAGAGTCCAGAAGACTCTCATGCAGACGATACTACGTTCAAGTTTTGAATTTTTAAAAAAGCGTAAGTGTAGAAGATACACAGAGGGAACAAGTGCTGCCCGACCCGACCTTGTGGGGACAGAGACTCACTGAGGCTTCTGGAGCAGAACATAGGGGTGAGTTTGCCACAAGTTGTCAGCAGGGTAAGGTACCTTGTCAAGATGCTGATACTTGCGCTCTGGAATCACTGGCTTCCAGGGGATGCTGCCCATGTCTGATGGAGGAGGAGTCATGGGCGCAGGGTCCTCTAGGGCATCATCATAGCTGAATGCCCGGCGGCACACCCCGATGGGCAGGGACATCTTGCCTAGAGGCCCACTGGGCGCAAGAGCTAAGAACAGAGACACCTGTCAATATGGGATATCAACTCAGCATACTAGTGGCTTTAAGTTAATCTGTAGACAAGAAAGCTATGAAATTTGTTTAGGGACAGTTTGTCTGCGGCAGCTATCAATCCATTCAAGGGAGGGTAATAGTGCTAACTGCCTTCTTTACCCACTACACTTTGGAGTCTCCACACGGCCACTCAACACTATCCTCTTTTCTTTCCTCCTTTTCAGATAGGGTCTTGCTATGCAGTCCTGGCTAGCTAGTACTCACTTGCACAGCTGGCCTCAAATTCTGTCAGTCCTCCTGCCTCAGTTCTTCACAAGTGCTGTGACTACAGGCATGCACCAATACACCAGGCCCTAATCCACTTTTAAAGACTAAAGAACCTTAAGCTCAGTTTAAATTTACCTGTGCAAAGTCTCAATTTCGAAGCATGATTTCCAGTCAAAACTCAAATCTATCTTATTTCAAAACTTGTACACTAAACTCTCATTCTATACAAGACTAGGGGGGACATAAAGTGGCTGAGGTATCTTCTCTCCTTTTCCCCCTCACTCTACAGTCTGTCCCTGTCTCATCTGATGAGGAAACTAAACCCTAGCATGAACTGATTTGCCTCAGAACATAGAGAAAATGGCTGGCTGAGGTCTGACCAAGTCTACAACAAACCCCATGCCTTTTGTCTCCCCCACAAAGAGAACTACAAGCAGCAGTTCAGTCTGGCGCCACCTCCAGTTTCTAGTATTCTGATGACTGAAACATTTCCAAAGAAACTACTGACAGCCACTCTCATTAACATTACCAGACTGATCCTGCCAGTCCTGTCCACAGGACTGCTGGAGTGTGGAGCTGTGACGCAAGTGCCATGCTTCAAGGGCACTCTCAGCTGTGCCAGAGCAGAGAGCAAGGTTCACTTTGTTTGGTTTACTGATCCAGAACCTGCCTTCAAGGTGATACTTTCCTGTTATAAAATCATATTCTTCAAGATAGCAGCCTGCCTGGCAGCAAGTCCCAAATCCCAGAAAGCTTCACTTAAACAGCAAGGAGACCCACAGCTACCATGTGACTATTACCAATATTAATAACTAACAAACCCAAGAGATTGCCAGGGGCCAGGGAGAGAGGGCAACGAGGTGTAAATCCTAATGGGAACAAAGTCTTTCTGACAGAAGGAAATGCTCTGTAAATAGATTAATTTTATAGATGCAAACCTTAAGAACACACCAGCCATTACATTACCCACTGTAAGTAGTGAATTTATAGGATGTGTATTGCATCTCAACTAAAATAGACAAATAGAAATTACCAGGCACTAACATCCCTCCTTGTATCCAATCCTCACTAAACAAATGCTCCTCCCATGTCCCAGACCAGGAAACTGGTACAGAGCACAAGCAATCACACAACTTAGTGTGCAGTAGACAGTCCCAGGGTTCCCATCTTGTACCCACCACTCCATGCGTCCATACTACAAAGCACTAACCCAATGAGTGCGACACCATAGTTCTGCACGGTTACAATGAGTTTATGGCAATGCAGTATGATGGAAGACACACATAATGGTGGAGACAAGAGATTTTAAGACACATGGAGAAGCTTCCATTAACCTACCTAACTGGGGAGCAATTTCAAAACCATGTTTAAGACTTTTCCCAGTGGCTTCATAAAAACCATGACAATACAGTTAACTAACCTCTACTAAGAAATATGTGCCTACAAAGAGCCAGGCGTGGTGCACATACATCTAATCCCACACTCAGGAGGCAGAGGCAGGAGCATCTCTGTGAGTTCCAGGACAGCCAGGTCTACAAAGTGAGACTGTCTCAAAACAAACAAACAACAACACTTTTTGAGCAGTAAATGCAGATTTAGCAGCCACTTTTAACTCCATTTGCAAAATGTGTTTTATTTAAGATGGTGTGGTGGTGGCTCACGCCTTTAATCCCAGAACTTGGGAGGCAAGGCAGGAGGACCTCTGCGACTTCAAGGTCAGTCTTGGTCTACAAGAGCTAGTTCCAGGACACAAAGGTTCCAGGCTACAAAGCTACAGAGAAACCCTGTCTTGAAAAACAAACAAGCAGGTAGAGTTCCAAAACAGCCAGAACTACAAACCACAGAGAGAGACAGTCTCCAAAAAACAAATAAAGAAAAAAACTGTTTAATCTTTACATTGGATGGGCAGGCAACACCATTTACACTTCTGAGAATCAGATACTCAGTGATTCAGACTGATTTAAAAATCACCTTCCTTTCTGGATAACAGTCCAAGGAGGAATCAATAATTTCAGTACTGCATAACACAAACCAAGAGAACACGCTAAGTGTTGATACAAACATTTTTTACAACTAAGTTAGATTCAACAGTGATTTTATCTTTTGCCCAGAACTCCATCCTACACTAACCACCCTCAAAACAGGGTAATTTATTCACGCTGACATACCTTACAAACATACTGTTAATTCTTCTCTTTGGTATAATCTATTGTCATACACTTAAGGGCAGTGGCTCTAAGTAAAGATCTGAGCATGGCTGGGAGGGTAATGAGATAATATTAAAACGATGACAATCTAACTACTTCCCTAGTGGCAAATAGGAACTGTTAACATATGATTTGGAGTAAATAAGTTTAGATCAATAAGGGCAAAACAGACTTAACCAAATAAGAACTCTGTTTACCAGGCACTTCTGGTTGTCTTGAAGCCATTGAAAGACTGGGATCCAGGAGCTTTTTCTATACAGAATTCGGAGTGGAGTCCCTGCCACCTAATAAAAATAACAAAGGGCATTTTCTTAAGCTGAACAGCGGATGATCACTCCAGGGCTGCTCTTCTGACAGACACACAGCGATTTATGGCTTGTTAATAAGGCTGAAACTTACATACACTAAAACCAATGTGTGACAAACACACCCCAAAGGATAAAGTTCAACGGTTCACCGTGTCCACTGGCTCATCTTAACAACGGAGAAATTAAAGACAAGACACAGTGAAGACGCCTTACCACAGTGAAATGACGCTGGACTATGCGGACAGACAGATGGTAATGAGGAGCATTGCCCAGCTGCTGCAAATAAGCAAAGCTTCCAAGGAAGAATCCATCCAGAGGCTCTAATAACAATAAACAACCAGGGTTGATACAGCGTTCCCATCACATTCGTTCATTCCCATCACAAGCCGTATTACATAGCATCTCCCCTCGACAGAAAATGCTGCTATGCAGCAGCGAAGACCAACACACTCTTACTAACGCCGGCTAACAGTAACCGCCTCTTACACAAAACTGTCCTTAAAACCCTTGCGCCGCACTGCACAGCAGGCATTATTGACCCGAATTTTTGTTCAAGTTCACAGGGGCCACTCACCGCAGCCCCGAGGGCATCGGCAAGCTAGACACACGCCCTTCACCTCTCCCACAGCGGCCCCACGCCCACATCTTTCCTTCAGAAGGTACAAAACAAAGCCTCCGGGATGTATAAAGCCCGGCTGGACCCTTTCACGGTCTCACCCATCGAGGCCAAGCCCACGGGTGCGCGACGCGCGGATGCACGGAGCCTCACTCGGGATCTCCGAGGGGCTCCAGGCCACCACCCGGCCCCCAGGCCGCGGCGCCCCGGGGCTCAGGTCGTCTCCAGCAGCTCCAGACCGCGGTTCGTCACCTGCTCGCCCGCCGCCTGCGGCCCGAACTCCGGCACTAAAGAGGCTCCCAGGCTCCAGATGGCCCAAGAAGTTGAAGAGCTAAGCAGAGCCGAGCCATTATGAACGCGCGACGCACTCTCCCGACTGCCGACCGGCAGCCGAAGCACAGCCCAGCCCGAGACCGCAGCATGTCGCGCGAGACTGGATTCGGATGTTCGCGGGGCATGCTGGTAGCTGTAGTCCACGATCTGACATCATCACCGCCTTCACCTTCCCCGCAGGTTAGACTCTTAAGGCAAATCCCATGGGTTTCCCGGAGGGAGGGTCCCCTGTTACCAGCACTTCCTCTGCTCCTGTAACCCCAACACTTGGAGGCCGAGACAGGAGGTGGGGTGAGTGGAGGGAGGGGAAAAGAATGAAGATAGGTGGAGATGGTTTAGCAGTTGAAGACCAAGTCCTACACTTGTAGAGGACCTGAGTCTGTTCTAGCACCGACTTTCGGGATCTTACTACAGCCCCACGACATCTGCCGCCCTTTTCTGGCTTCCAAGGACACTACACGCACACGCACATTCCCACACACGTAACACATATAAAAGTAAAGTCAATCTTTTAAAAAAGAAGATGGAGACGGCATAGTAAATATACCTTGAAATCAAAGCCAGAAAGCTCACAACGGACTTCCCTGGGTTTGTGACCCTGTCACCATTTCCTGCCCTCTCTTTCTTGTCAAGGTATGTCCATAAACTACACACACACACACACACACAATGGATCCAATAGAGTTAATCACTTCAGTTAATAAGCAATGGAGTGAGCAAACTGTCTTTCAGAATATCTGAAACGGGCAGGCTCCACACTAGTACTGACCAAATACAGAGCATACCACAGCCTTGCCTCCCCAGCGCAGGTGATAATAACCGTGAGGAAAATGGAGCTGGAGAGGTAGCCATACAGGTATCAAAAAAAAAAAAAAAAACAAACAAACAAACTTCTCTGCTGCTGAGAAAAAGTTGAAAACACCTACCTTCAATTCTACTCCAAGTTCAAGATTTGCAATCACCTCAGGGGGCAGTAATGATTGTTGAAAGAAGGGCCATCTTTTGTTTGTTTGTTTGGTTGATTGGCTGGCTGGTTGGTTTTTCTAGACAGGGTTTCTCTGTGTGAGACAGAGTTTATCTATTTAAGTCCTGTCTGGCCTGGCCTGACTGGCCAGGAACCCCCTTTGTAGCCCAGGCTGGCCTACGAACTCACTTAGATCCTCCTGCTGGGATTAAAAGCCTGTGCCACCACTGTCAGGAGGGGAATCTCATGTGCAAGAGTTCAGGATTTGACTTTGCCTGCCTTCTGTTAGGACCAGAAGTGCATTAGAAATCAATGTCTTTCCTTTGAAATTTTTGGGTTAAAAAAAAAAAAAGAAATCAATGTCTTCTGTCTATTCTATACTTGGCTTGTGAATAGACCAATGAGTTGCAAAATGACTTTTTGAAAAATATGCCCAATTTTTTTAACTCTTGTAAATTTCTTAACTCTTGCCCCTTCTACTGCTAGGGAGGAGTACACATCTCTATTACGTTTCAGACAAAAGCCCGAGGTGCCTATTTAACATATCACAGCAGGGCGGCGCTGCCCTTCCCACAGAGACTCTTTACTATAGAGTCCAGACATTTTGGCTACCCATCCCTTTTGTACCTTTGGCCTCCTGGCTGCTACACCTGATTCCCCTCTCTCCTTTCTCCCTTCCCCTCCCCTTCTCCCCACATGGCCCAGCTCAACTGACCCTGTCTGTTCTGGACTCTCCCAGATGTCCCTGCCTCTACCTATGCTTTCCCTTTTAAGTACACTCAACCTTCTCCTCCACCAGCCATGGCCTTTCCTTTTTTCATTCTATCACAATTCACAAGGTGAAACTGGAAACTGGGGAGAGGCTCGGGGATTAAGAGTCCTTCCAGAGGACCCAGGTTCAATTCCCAGCACCCACATGGCAGCTCACAACTGTCTGTAACTCCAAATCAAGGGATCCAACACCTTCTTATGGCCTCAGGATGCAAATGGCATACATTCAGGAAAAACACCCACACACATTTAAAAAATAAAACTTTTTTAATTTTTCATTTTTTTTCTCTTTTTTTTCTTTCATTTCCCTGCTGTGGGAAACTTTTTTAATTTTAAAATGTCCTAAAATCTACCTTATCTCTAATAGTCAAATCTTTGGATATGCAGATTTTAGAATAAGTATTACTTAATGCTATGGAGAAAATAATCAGATTAACAGAAATAACTTAAAATTAACAAATGAAAACTAAATGAAAGGCTACAAAAATCCCTTGGTCCAACTTTATGTAGTCTGCAAGTGTTTAAGCACTGTCTACATGTGTGCTCATGTTTGCCATGTCCTGTATATGGTACCAAATTGGTTTATAAGTTGGTGCTCACATACACTGAAAGTCTTAAGTTAGTGTTGGCTCCATTTAGTTCACACTATAATAGGAAATTCAAAGCAAAAGTCCTGGTTTTCACGACCCCAATAATCTATGCTCAGCCACTCACCCAAACACAGTTTAAAGAGACAGAAGTGAGATGAGGAAAACCTGCTCACTGTAGCCATTTACCAAAGTCTGAGCACCAGGGTCATCTCTGGGGCTCTGACATGAACTTTAGATTTTAATAGAAATGGCAAAGAGGCTGGAGATAAAGCAGCTCAGAGTATATTGCTCTTGCAGAGGACCGAGTTTGGTTCCCAGCACCCACATCAGGCTGATTACCACCTGCAAACTCTAGCTCCAGAGGATCTGATGTCCTTTTCTGGACATTGCAAGTACCTGCATTCATGTACACATATCCATATACACATACATGTAATTTTTTAAAATTTTACAAACATTTTTCTAAGACAGTGTCTTACTATGTAGCCCTGGCTGGCTTATGTGTATACTACGCTGGCCTCCAACTCAGAGATCTGTCTGCTTTTGACTCCCAGCTGCTGGGGTTAAAGAAATGCACCACCACACCCAGCTTTATTTTTATTATTTTATTTGTATGTGTGAGTGTCTGCATGTATGTATGTGTAGCACATGAGTCTCCGGTGTCCCAAGAGGCCATAGGAGGCATTGGATCCCCTGGAACTGGAGTACAAGCAGTTGTGAGGTGCCATGGGGGTGCTGGGAATTGAACCTGGGTCCTCTGCAAGGACAGCCAGTGCTGGGGTCCAGCTTCGGCTCAGGTTCTGGTCCTGAGATGGGGAAGGGACACTCATACAAGGAAAAATTCTGACCACCAGGTGGATTGCACTCAAGTGGCCTGAATATCTCTAGCCATCTTTATTTATACTTTAACATAATTTTTTTCTACCAGGCTTACATGAATAGCTTTATTTTGACTTTTAAGAAATACATCATATTTTAAGAAATACACTATAATCATTTTGAAAGCCCCAATTGTTCCTCTTCATGCTTCCTCAAATACACTTTCCTACCCCCTACATAATCTTATTCTAGACAGAGAGGTCAGTATTTTTGCAATATTAACTGAATATTGAGCCAGACACAACCTGCTCTTGCAGGATTTATGTCAGCTAGGAGCTACTTGCAGTTACAAAGTTAAAAATAATAGGCATGGGTACAATGCTTTAAGGACAACAATATTCAAACCCCAAAAATTCTTCATGTCTGTAAGATATGATTTTATACAGTTCCCTTTTCTGCACGAGGGTCCCATGTCTCCATCTCTCTGTAAAAGCAGACTTTGATAAGGCGCTCTTTTCCCATCCTCTATACCATACTTTTCCCACCAATATAAAAAGATGGACCTCTCCATCCCATCTTTTACATTGCATTTTTCCCATTGGATCATTCTAGATCCTATCATTGATTCTATATGCTTAGTGTCCAGCGAAGTTACCATCAACAATTGGCATTGTGTGTGGCTTCCACCCCCCATTCTGTGTGTGCATGCCCTATTCTCCTTTCCAGAACTGTGAGACACGGTTAATGCTCCAAGTGTTGTTTTCTCATATGTGCCTAATGGTCTCTATTGAGTCAGAAAAGTTCCCAAGATTAGGCACTGTACTTAGTAATTCCAGATAAGAGATTTGAGAAACATTAGACCACTGCTGATTCTTAGGGGGAAATATTTAAGAAAGAACAGAATTTTCAGAGAAAACATCACAGCTGTTGCATGTGTGACTGACAAAATTAAACTAAAAACTGGCCAAAGAATCAACAATATGAGAGAGAACAGTATACTCTCAGGGCTGTGGGTTTGTGCCCCATGTTGGGTGCTATTTGTAAGCGGAGACTTGCTCAGACCTGAATAATCACACAGAAACTATATTAATTACAACAATGTTTTGCCAATGACTCTATTGTATTCCTAGCTATCTCTTACATCTTAAATTAACCCATTTTTATCAATCTGTGTATTGCCACAAGGCTGTGGCCTACCAGTAAGGTTCCTAACGTTCTGGCATGTACTCTGGCAGCTACATGGTGACGCTGTTGCTCCACCTACTCTCTAACTCTGTTCTAATTTCCCACCTGGCTTTACTCTGCTGTTTGTTTGTTTTGTATAGGTGTTTTCCCTGCTTGTATGTCTGGGCATTATGAGCATGTGTGTCCATGGTGTTCACAGAAGACAGATAAGGGTGTTGGATCCCCTAGAACTGGAGTTACAGTTGTAAACAACTGTGGGTCCTGAGAACTGAACTCAGGTCCTCTGAAGAGCAGCCTGCACTCTTCAGCAGTAAGTCATCTCTCTAAGCCCTATAGAAATGTTTTTGAAAAATAAAAGATAAGAAATGAAGTTAGAAGGGGAGCATGGCTGGAAAGATGACTCAGTGATTAAGAGCTCTGGCCACTCTTCCAGAGGTCCCAGGTTCAATTCTCAACACCCACGTGGCAGTTCACACCTATCTGTCTGTAACTGGGGATCTGACGCCTTCAACTAACGCATATAATAAATAATAAATTAAAAATAAAAAGGTAGAAGAAGGGGAGCAGCATATTTACATAGCCAAAATAAAAGGGGGATCCAACAAGGACAGAGTCTGGGACACAGAGAAGTTGTACTGTAAGGAGCGTGTAATGTGGATCTCTTTAAAGGAAGGCAGGCACACCTGGACACTGGGAGTCAATGGCTCTTTCCCAATATCCTGCAGCCGTAGTGAAGGGCCAAGGGACTGCTGTAGCTTGAATCATTTTTCTGTTCCTCCTTTTTAAAAAATTGTTTATTTATTTAACTTTATTTCATGTGCATTGGTATGAAGGTGACAGATCCCCAAAACTGGAATTACAGGCAGTTGTGAACTGCCCTGTGGGTGCTGGAAATTGAACCCAGGTTCTCTGATCTGGAATAGTAGCCAGGGCTCTTAACCACTGAGCCATCTCCAGCCCCGCCCGTTTCTCCTTATAACGGGGAACCTGGAGATCTAGCAGTCTCTGGAAGTGTCTGCTCTAAACTTTCTGACTCTACATACTTCTTCACCGCCTTGGTCTCTAGGAGGCAACCAAAGGAGGGTTAGAAGCTGCTTCGAATAGGGAACTCCGGTTCTGGTTCCTTCTGCCACCCCACTGGTGTATGATCCCATATGAATAGCTTCGATTTTTCTCTTTGTGATTCTGAAAAATACCCACGTGATTGATACCAACTTGGGTTTGAATGCAAAACTAGACCACTGTACTACGGCGCGTCCTTAACACCTCCTAAGTCTCAGTGTTGCTTTCTCTGAAGTACTGAAGGGTCTCAACTATCGGCACAGCCTCGGGCCTCCCACACTGGGCAAACGGAGCAGAAAACCCACCCAAGATCGAAACCACTAACCGAAAGACAAGACCGTGCCCCCTACCCGGAAGGTCCGCCCCACCTAGCCCCCCATCCCCGCCTCAAGAAGCGCGCTGCCGTCGCAGGAAGCGGTGCATTGTGGGGCTTGTAGTGTGGCGGGGTCGGGGGCGGGTGGGCGCGGCCACAGCACCATCTTCCACGGCTAGCTGGTCGGTTTTGCGCCGACCCCAGCGACTCTGCCTGGCCAAATGGCGCCGCGGCCGTTGGGGCCTTTGGTGCTGGCTTTCGGTGGCGCCGCGGCCGTACTGGGCTCAGTGCTCTTTATCCTTTGGAAAGCTTACTTCGGCCGCAGCCAGGAGCGGCGCTGGGACCGGGGCGAGGCCTGGTGGGGCGCGGATACCGCCCGCCTCCCTCAGTGGGACGAATGGGAGGTGAGTGTGGCAAGCTTGCTCATGCTGGGAGCGCGGAGAGCTCTTGCTAGGGCCTGGGCCACGCCAGACGTGCGTCAGGGTTCGGGATCCCCGAGGGCGCGGCAGGAGCTAGCCGGGTAGAGCCCTCAATTCGGGTGTGCCTGACGCTGAGGTCTTGGGAATGGCTTGGGGTTACAGACTGAGGAAGCCAAGGATCTGCGATGGGGGATCTGCGAATGTTCCTGACATCACTGCAGTCAAACAGAAAAGTGAGGTTTTTCAGTTCGGGACTCGAAAGGCAGCTCCTGCCCCGCTGTTCCAAACCGCACCTGCCTGCCCTGGGATGCATGGAAGGCGTGCTGGGCACCGCCGCCCCTTCGTTGTCCCTAGGGAAAGAGGGGTCAGGAGGGATGTTGGAGACTGCAGCCTTGATGTCTGTCCCGCAGCCCGAGGATGAGGAAGAGGAGCCGGCTTTGGAGGAACTGGAGCAGCGCGAAGTGCTGGTGCTGGGGTTAGATGGCTCCGGGAAAAGCACGTTCCTACGCACGCTGTCTGGGAAGCCACCGCTGGAAGGCCATGTCCCCACGTGGGGCTTCAACTCTGTGCGGCTGCCCACCAAGAATTTCGAGGTGGACCTGTTAGAGAGTGAGCGAAGGACCCCTTCACTGCTGCCCGGGCCTAGATTCTCTGGAGGAGTCTATAAAACGCATATCTAAACAGGAATTCCCCTTTAGGAAATCCTTCCTGCTCGTCTCCAGGACACAAGATACAGAACATTCTGGCATTTGGGGTTCTTCCTTATCCGGTGTCTCCAAATGGTCCTCCTTCCCTTCACCACACATGCCTTACACGGACAGACAGCTAAGGGTTCATATGCCAAGCACTTGACAGGCATTGCTGATAAAATACCCCAGACAACACCATAAAACTATAACCAGTTAATCTGCTTAGTAGATACTTGTAGAAATGGGTGACTCATGAGAGGTGCCCAGTTTCTCAGTGTCCTAATGCAGAAGGTCCTCCTCTAGGCCTTTTGGAAGGGCACTGGTTTCTTACCTTCTCTTCTTGGCATGCACTGGAACGCTTGATTAACTACTACTACTCTTTCTTTAAACTGTGGTTCCTTTTTTCCCATTCTTTAGGGTTTTTGTTCGTTTGTTTGTTTTAGTTTTGTTGTTGTTGGAATGCTTAATGACTACTGTTAGTCATTCTTTGGTTGGTTGGTTTTGATTTTTTGAGACAGGATTTCTCTGTATTAGCCCTGGCTTTCCTGGAACTAGCTCTGTAGACCAGGCTGGCCTCGAACTCACAGCAATCTGCCTGTCTCTGCCTTCTGAGTGTTCAGGTTACAAGTCCGTGCCATCATGCCCAGTTCTCAGTTGTAGTCTGTGAGTGACTCCTTTGATGCTTTCCCTGATTCCTTCCTGACTCTGCCCCCTTCTGCTGCCCTGTTTGTCACGTCACCCTCTGTCCCTGATGAGGCTGCGAGCACCCTGGTCACAGACTGATGTCATCAACTCTGACCGAAGGCTTAGACCGTCACAGGTATCTGGGAGGGCTACTGAGTAATCAGAAGGGAACTGAGGAGCCTACCCTCAGTCCTAACCTCTTGGGATGTTGGAAGGGCTTACAGAATATGGAGAAGGTAGCGGTTCTTGTCAGCCTGGGTCTAGCTAGCCCAGTCTTTGAGGAAGCAGGGGGGGCACTTCCAGCCACAGGACTAAAACCATGAGGCCTAGATGTGTTTATTAAGTACTAGGTGATAGAATTGAGCTTTGGGAACCTAACTCTGGGCCTGAGGGGACTTCATTCTTCTGGTCTTAGGCATTGTGGTCTGGTCAAGTCTGGCCATACCTCTTCTCCTTGGTTGTAGCAGACAACATTGATGCTTACTTGAGATTTTGGATCTCCCATCAAGTTTCCTCTGTTTCTTCTTGCTTTTGTTTGTTTTTGTTTTGTTTTGTTTTCTCTTTTTTAAAAAGATTTTATTTATTTATTTTATGTATATGAGTGCTCTATCTGAATGTATGCCTTTATTCCAGAAGAGGGCATCAGATCACACCATAGATGGTTGTGAGCCACCATGTGGTTGCTGGGAATTGAACTCAGGACCTCTGGAAGAGCAGCCAGTGCTCTTAACCACTGAGCCATCTCTCCAGCCCCTCTGTCTTTTCTTGTGCCTAGGACATGAGTTCAGTGAGGGTATTATCTGACAGAAATAGTATTTCTTTTCCCCACCCGTATAAGAAGGTGTTTCCATGTTGAGTCCAGACTCAGGGCGTCCCTCATCTAGGAGTCAAACCCAGATTGCTGTCAGGCATGGTGATTCACACCTCTAATCGCAGCACTCAGGAGGCCATGGCAGGAAGGTTGCCACATGTTTGAATGAGATCCAATTTTTTTTTTTTTTTTTTTTGGTTTTGGTTTGTTTTGTTTTGGTTTTCGAGACAGGGTTTCTCTGTGGCTTTGGAGCCTGTCCTGGAACTAGCTCTTGTAGACCAGGCTGATCTCGAATTCACAGAGATCCGCCTGCCTCTGCCTCCCGAGTGCTGGGATTAAAGGTGTGCGCCACCACTGCCCGCTGAGATCCAATTTCAAAAAACTCAACGACAGCAAAAAATCCCAAATTTCCAATTAAGTCCTAGAGCTCTCCTCCCTTCACATGGTCTCAGCATTCTGGCCTAGGTCCAACTGAGAGTGCACGGTTTGGGCAAAGTTGGTAAGGGGGCAAAATCAATACTGGTGACACTTTGCTGAACTCACTGTGAAGTCTGGTGTGTTGGTTCTGTCAGCTGTGTGTTTGGATAGACTGTCTCTCTCCTACTCCCTCTTGCTACCTGGTCCAAGCTGTTTTCACCTCCCCTACCAGGACTACAATTGCTTCCTTATAGATCTTCCTACTTCTGTCCACAGTCAGCAGCTAGCACCTTTGAGAAACAGATTCTAGACCTTTAAGGGCCAGCTTCTATCCCTTCTCCTCTTGCTCTCTGGAGGTCCCTTACCACATTGCTTTCTCTTTCTCAGATACACGGAATTTGTTCTTTGCTGTGACTGGAATGCTTCCTTTTGCTTCTTCCATGGCTAACTCTTCCTCAGCCTCTCCTCACTTCACATCCAGCCTCCTTGAAGAGACAGTCCCAGACCACCCAATCCAAGACCATCGACAGCCTCTAGCCACTTCCCTGTGTTCTGATTCCTTGCTTTCTAGAATATGCCTTATCTGATTGCCTGGTCCTTTCGGTCAGGGAGGTGGTCCCTTGAGAGCAGGACTCCAGCCCATGTATCTGTATCCCCAGCACCCAGATCAGTGCTTGGCATTCGGTCAGGGAGGGGTAGTCCCTTGAGAGCAGAACTCCAGCCCATGTGTCTGTATCCCCAGCACCCAGATCAGTGCTTGGCATTCGGTCAGGGAGGGGTAGTCCCTTGAGAGCAGGACTCCAGCCCATGTGTCTATGTCCCCAGCACCCAGATCAGTGCTTGGCACCTGGTAGGCACTCAGTAAATACCTGATGAGTGCCTGCTGTGTGCCAAGGCATTGTGCTGGGGCTTTGGGGGGATTTAGCGTGGACAGATAATAGAAGCAGAACCAGAACGGGTGACGCAGGGTAACCAAGGAGAACTGAGCAGAGGGGCAGCTCCAGGTGCAGGCACTATGTCGGTAACCTTGCTCAGCATGACCCCGTACAGAGTTTACAGAGGAAGAGGAAGGACTGACAAGAGTGAGTGGGCATGGAGTCAAGAATGGCAGTGTGCTGGCAAGGCAAGGGAACCTGGCTTTTCCGACATCGGGACCCCAACTTCTGATCACAGTTACCACTACCAGGGAGGAAGCTAGGACCTGGTAAAGAGGCGAGGCAGCCTGAGACCAATGACTACCAGCACTGTGTGCCCGGCCTGTGAGGGGACGCCCGGCAGTCCCTGTGGGGCACTGGCAGTGCAGTGACCTCTCTTAAGAGAGCTGCCTGGCTCATGACTATGGTGCTTTCTTTGCCCCTGGCTAGTAGAACCTTAGGAGCTGGAGGTGGGGTGGGGGTCCGGCTAGGCCACAGGGAGCTCTGTGCTCTGACCTATCCCTTGGCCTCTCTTCAGTTGGCGGCAGCCAGAACCTGCGCTTCTACTGGAAGGAGTTTGTGAATGAGGTGGACGTGCTGGTGTTCATGGTGGACTCGACTGATCGGCTGCGGTTGCCCTGGGCTCGGCAAGAACTGCAGAAACTGCTGGACAAGGACCCTGATCTGCCTGTTGTGGTGGTGGCCAACAAGCAGGTGAGATTTCAAGAGGTGGGATGAGGCCAGCGGGACTTCTCGTAAATTCCTGGGCATGGTGGGGGTGCACAGACGGACTAGAGCCTGAGGCCCATGTCCAAAGAGAGCCTGAAATACTGCCCCCCCTTCCCCATCATCCTTCCACCCTAACTGGTGTCTGTCCCCCCTTCCCCGTCATCTTTCCTCCCTAACTGGTGTCTTCTCTCGTCTCCCTCTTCTCTAACCCAGGAGAGATGAAGGAACAGTTATTAAAGTACTTACTATATGGCAGGTATAGTTTTGAAGACTGATTTTCTGGATCTTCGAGACAGGGTCTTAAGCACTCAGATAGGTGCACTGTGCAGCCCAGACTGGCCTGGAATTCATAATTCTGTCCCTTCTTGAGTGCTGGAATTGTAGTTGTGTGCTTCTACACCTACTGCTGGGGCGGGGGTGGGGCTGGGGGGGTGGTAGGGCTGGGGGGGTATCGGATGGTAATCTCCATAGGGACACACAGGGCGGTGGAGCTGGAATGCCTGCTTCTAGAACCATCCTGCTCCTACACTAAGCTGAAAAGTAACAAGCAATGGGGTACATTAAGTAATAAAATGCACTGTGTTGGGGCTCAATGTGAACACCTGACAGCCATCACCCCACTTCAGTCTGGCTATACCCCATGACAGGCCCTGCTGTCACTAACGATCTTCCTCAGAGTCTGTTTAGTTCTGAACTCCAAACCGCCACAACTCCCCTGCAAAAAGATTTGTCCTTGACACTTTACTTTTCCTGGGTCCAGAGGGCTATCTTAGGCTCAGCAACCCTCAGGATCACAGACAGACTTTATGTGCCATCCTCAACTCCAGAACGACCGCCACAGTCGGAGTGCCTTGGGGCTTGTGCTAATGGAGCCTGTCCTGGAACTAGCTCTTGTAGACCAGGCTGGCCTCGAACTCACAGAGATCCGCCTGCCTCTGCCTCCCGAGTGCTGGGATTAAAGGCGTGCGTCACCACCGCCTGGCGTGCCAATGTTTCTAACTTGTCTCTTTGACCTCATATTTGCCCTATCAGAGGACACTTGATAATTATTTTATTTTATTTTGTTTTTATTTTTTTATTTTTTATTTCTTTTGGTTTTTCGAGACAGGGTTTCTCTGTAACTTTGGAGCCTGTCCTGGAACTAGGTTTTGTAGACTAGGCTGGTCTCAAACTCACAGAGATCCGCCTGCCTCTGCCTCCTGAGTGCTGGGATTAAAGGCGTGTGCCACCACCACCCAGCTTGATGATTATTTTAAATATGACTACCATTTTTCCTGGTCTACCTGGAACAGTTCCCATTTATGCCTGTTCTGGTCTACTTTTTTTGTATGTTTTCGCTTTTTTGAGATAGCCTTGGCTGTCCTGGAGTTTGATATGTAGACCAGGCTGGTCTCAAACTATGGAGATCCACCAGCCTCTGTCTCCTAAGTGCTGGGATTAAAGGCGTATGCCACCAAGCCCAGCCCTAGTGCCACTTTTAATGGTGTCTTGGAGCCTTAGAATTACTTTATTTTCTTTCAAAAAAAATTTCTAGCATTTGAACCAACTGGCGGTATCTTAGTTCCTTTCCTATTTCTGTGGAGCGACACCATGATCAAGGTGACTCAAGAATGTACTGGGGCTTGCTTACAGTTTCACTTCTGAAACTTTGAAGACAACCATCATCACACTTCCTCCTACAGAGCACACCTCCCCATCCTTCCCAAACAGTTCTACTAACCTTGCACCAAGCATTCAAATATATGAGCCTGTGGGAGCCATTTTCAAACCACCACAGGAGACAAGTGAAGGCCTCCTGTGTATGAATCTCTCCAGGAATCTTGAGCCAGTGATGAAACTTAAAGGTACCATCACCAACTACAGTACCAGTAGCCTTTTCCCTCACCTCCACCCAAGGTAGACTGTCTGGAACTTACCCCTCTATATGATCTTAGTATAGTATACCCTATAGTAGATATATGTACTGGTGATACATGCCTTTAGTCCCAGCACTCAGGAGGCAGAGGCATGGAGATCACTGAGTTCAAGGCCAGCCTGATTTACAGAGTGAGTTCCAGGATTGTCAGGGCTACACAGAGAAATCTTGTCTATAAAAGAAAGTCTGTGTGTGTGTGAGGGGGGAGTAGGGATTCCAAAAGGTTCCAAAAGTTTGGCCAGCAACATGAATTTGGAACCTAGCTCTGCCATTTATCTCTGTTACTGGAGCAAAGTGACTTCACTGAACCAATTTCCTCATCACTTCAGTGGGTTGTCAATCAGAAACTTGGTAGGCAGATGCCCATCATGGTGCCTAACAGTAGGAAGGGCTGTTTCTTACCACACTAGTGAATGGTGCCATGAAAAGAGGGTGCCACAAAGGAAAGTCAGGATGAAGGAGGGTTTATTCTGTAGGATCTAGAGGTACCTACATGGGATGTAGGGTTCTGCTTTTCCCAGCATAGTAGCTGAACATTTCTGTCTTTCATAGCTGACAAGGGTGGGGTCACACTGCAAGCATTGTCTGACAGCCATGCTTCACTGGCTTGTGTTCCCTGCAGGACCTGAGCGGGGCCATGAGTATGGTGGAGCTGCAGCAGGAGCTGGGCCTACTTGCTAGTAACAACCAGAGGGAGGTTTTCCTTTTGGCAGCCAGCATTGCCCCTACAGGATCTGGCTTCCAGGAACCTGGCACTGTGCGCATCTGGAAACTGCTCTTGGAGCTTCTCTCCTAAGCTGGAGCCACCTGCTTGCTGCCCAGCCTTGGAGACCACAGTTCTGCTTCTTCCTGCATCTTCATTGCTGGCGTAAGCCTTGGGCAGGATCATCATAACAACACCTTCTTTGTCCCCTCAAGAGCAAGGCCAGAACCACACAGAAGCCTTCCTGATGAGGTGGCCATGGGGCAGAGGAGAGCCGGTGACGGCCCCACCTGAGACCGCGGTGTAGCTCCAGCTCCCCTTGCCTTCCTACAGTGTGACGCTCCGCGGACTAGTGCTCCCTTCCTACAGTGTGACGCTCCGCGGACTAGTGCTCCCTCCCTGCAGTATGACGCTCCGCAGACTAGTGCTCCCTTCCTACAGTGTGATGCTCCGCAGACTAATGCTCCCTTTCTGCAGGTCCCACTGGTTTAAGAACCAGTGTGGGTATCACAGGTACTCCTGAGCCTTCAGGTCTCCCGTTTGTTCACTCTGGGTGACGTCATACGTTTTCCATGTGGGAAGGGTCTGGGTGGAGCACAGTATATTCTTGCTTCCTCCAGCCCCTGCTTCATCTGTGGCCTTGTGTTTCTGCCTTTCTGGCCCCAGGGCCATCATTTTTAAAGGGAGGAGGTGATTTTCTAGTTTTTCCTAAGTGCCAGCCTTGGCAATGCCAAATGAGGATCAACCTGAAGACTTTAGCATAGAATGTTCTGACCACCTCCCTGCTCTTAAGGCCTGGCCTGCCAGCCTTTATTGCCCACACAAAGTGAGGTTCACCACACAGGTGAAGGACGGTTTTCCCAGGTCTGGAGACAGCCTGCTGCTTTTGCACTAACTGTGCCAATTCCCATGTTTACATAAGTCTAAAGAAGGAAGGAACCTGAGTACTGGAACAAGACTGGAGTTGGGGGAGGGGCATTTTATTTATTTATTTATGTATTTATCAAAGGAATAGGCCAAAGTTCAAGGTTCTGTTTCTAGGTGCTGTAATTGAAACCCTAGATTGTCAAAGAAAATTTGAAGCTTTGAGAATTATCTGGAATCATGATGGACATTGAGGTAACCTATGGGTATCAGTGGAGACAGAACCATAGCTTCCCTCTCCCCCAGCCTGGCCTTGAGACCATAATTGGAGATAAGTACTTCAAGAGAACCTGATACTTAGATTCTGCCTTGTGGCCTAGGACACAGGACAGGACTAGCAGAAGAGCCAACAGAGTGGCCCTGGGTGCATCAAGCCTTCTGGGACCATTTATTTGCCAGCAAAAGCAGAGAATGAAATTCTATGCTCTCTGCAATGAACATTCCATGACTGTGGTGATCAAGCAATGCACAGACGGTCTTCGTGTTGACACCAGTGCAAGCAAAGGAGCCGTTGCCAGGACTGCTGGGTGAGACAAGGTGTTATTCTAGCCCAGGGTGGCCTTGAATTCATGGCAGTTGTCCTTCCTCAACCTCCTACGTGCTGGGATTGCAGGAAACATTGGGCCATCATGCCTGGCTTCCAGTTTGCTTTTTGAAAATAGGCTGTTTGCCAGTTGCCCAACATACAAGCTGGGAAGTGGAAAGCTTCCGGGTTGAAGTGAGCAGTCACCACAAGAGGGGCCCACTGTGCCCTTGGACTCCTTCCCATAAGGACGGAATTACCGCAATCAGTCTCACCAGAAGTGATCTTTCTGCTTTTGTATTAAATACTTAAGGAATGACTTGGATTTTCCAGTATTTGAAACTTTGTTGGCAACTCTTCATCTTGTCATTAGGAAGGTAAGAAACTTTGTCATTGTTTTAAGAATCCCACCTTCTTCTCCAGTGCTTAAAGCTTACCTTGGAACCAGACTCGATGAGAGGGACCCTTTTTCCTGATTTAAAGTCCTTTGTCTAATGAGTATCATTGTGTACAATTGTCATATTCCCCCCAGGTGGAGGGATGAATTTCAGAATAAAGAGTTTCACTGTGTCTATTGAAGCAGATTTACCTGAGACCAGGCCTATTGGTATGTGATCCCAGCTACTTGGCATCAGTCGAGGTCTGCCTGGTTTACAGTGAGTTCAAGGACAGCCTGGACAATTAGCTGAGACCTTGACTCAAGATAAAAAGTCAGATAGGGGCTGGAGAGATGGCTCAGAGGTTAAGAGCACTGACTGCTCTTCCAGAGGTCTTGAGTTCAATTCCCAGCAACCACATGGTGGCTCATAACCATCTATAATGCGATCTGGTGCCCTCTTCTGGCATGCAAGCATACATGGAAGGAATGTTGTATACATAATAAATAAATCTTAAAAAAAAAAAGTCAGATAGGCCTGTGAGATGGATCAGTGGGCAGCTTGCCATGGAAGCCTGCTGATGACCTGAGTTTGGCAGAGTGCTTGCTTAGCACATACTAGGTTCAAATCCCCAGTACTAGGAAAAAAGTTAACAAACCAAGTAACCACTTTCTGGGAACTCTGTACTTATTAGTTTGGGAAGAATTGCCAGCATTACAAGCCATCTGCGGACTGTCTGTGGCATCCTCCTGCCATGGGTCAGACCAGATACTTGACCTTCCAGCCTCAGAGGGCAGAGTTCTTTCTAGGTACTATGGAGAAGGAGTCTCCAACCTCCCCAACTCTTATACCTGGAAGATGACCATCAAGGGACCGGGGTGGAGTTCCTCAATGTGTGGAGTCTGTCCACCCCATGTACCCAGATGCACAGGGTCACCAAGGACAACTGTTGTGACCTGGACTGTCAGCAGCTTTCTGAGGTACATAACGCCAAAATGGGTATATTCGGTGAATCCTCATCCTGAGGGAGGAGTGTGCTGAGTACTTACAGTTCCAGTCCCTTACCCCCTTACCTTTTGAATAGACAGTGACCCAAAGCCTTCTAACCCTTGGAAAGGAATCTACCTGAAGAGACCAGAGTAAGGGGGGTAGAAACAGCTAAAAGAACACAGGAAGCTTACATGCCTTGGGAGCAAGGAACATAGCAGAGGTGGCTTCTGGAAGCTGGCACCCAAACTACATACAGTTAAGGAGACCCTCTAGTCAATGACACAAAATTTGAATTCTGTAGAGGCCAGAAGATGCTAAACTAAAAGACAAGAGCTTCTTGTATACTCTAGATTCTAAGGACTAAATGAGATTCTAGAGCCCTCGAAACTGTGGGAAGGATGGACTGCTGCCTTCAGAACAGATTTGATGTCACACCCCACCCCCACTTTGGATACCTCTGATCTGTTGTCTTCCCTATAACAAAGATAAAAGTGCATCTTAGCCAGGTAGTGGTGGTGCCTTTAATCTTAGCATTCAGGAGGCTGGAGAGATGGCTCAGAGGTTAAGAGCACTGATTGCTCTTCAGAGGTCCTGAGTTCAATTCCCAGCAACCATATTGTTGCTCACAACCATTTAAAATAGGATCTGATGCCCTCTTCTGGTGTGCAGGTGTACACGCAGAACATTCATATACATAAAATATAAATTAAAAAAATACATCTTCCATATGTCATAGGCAATGTATAAAGATATGCTTTTCAAGCGTGTTGTAGACTATAGGTGCTCCCAAGAGCATCTGGCAATTTAAAAGGTTTTTACATGATTCATAGTTAGGGGCAGTTAGGTCTTAAAATGCCCACCTCACCCCTTTCCCATGATCCTGTTGCAAAACAGGCATCACCTTCTCAGGCCAAAGCATGCAGCAGTCCTGGCACCAGAGGATGACACATCATGGAAAGCCCAGTGGGTGGCACATAATGGAGTGGTACCTAGTGGGCTGCCAGTCCCAGAAGGCAGGCTGGCCTTGAACTCAGAGATCTGCCTGCCTCTGTCTCCCAAGTGCTGGGATTAAAGGCGTGCGCCACCACTGCCTGGCTCTCTGATATTTTCTTTAAGCCACAGCCAACAAAAGCAACCAAAAGTGAGCAAACAGAACCTGCTCCTTACCCTTCCACAGGCAGCCCAGGCTTCCAGGCAAGTTTCTAGGAAACCAAGGCTGAGAACACTCAAGAGGAAGGCAGTGCCCATCACCCATGACTGCAGTACTTGTCAAGCTTGATGAGCAATATGCCCTAATAAAGTTAGTTTTCCCTGGAACAGAGCTTAGCTGGGCATAGTGAACACAAAACCATTACATGCCTTTAGTCCCAGCCAGTGGTACACAGAAACCCATTACACAGGTAAAATGCTTTTATTATGTACAGATCACATTCAAATAAAGCATCACCTCTGGACACTGAAGAGTAAGTCCTGGCTTTTCTGTAAGCCCCAAAGAAAGCATAAATCATAGCCTCTAAAGAGTTCCTTCTTCAGCCAGGTGTGGGGGCGCACACCTTTCCCTTTAATCCCAGAACTCAGAGCAGAGACAGGTGGAGCTCTGTGGGTCTGAAGCCAGCCTGGTCTACAAAGCTGAGTTCCAGGACATCTAGGGCTATTAGAGACACCCCCCCCCAAAAAAAAGAAAAAGAAACAGTTCCTTCTCATGAAGGTGAATGAGTAAAAGCTGATTCAATAGCACTTTGCCAGCATCATCTGAAACAATACACTCCTTGCCTTAGAGCCTGGCTTTGGTTTCGGTCCAGTCGACCTGTCTGGGGATGTACACTACTCAGTCAACCTCCATCTTCTTATTCTGCAAAGAATCAACGAAGGATTGCCACTCTGTTGGGTAAAAACGCTTATAGACATTGATCTTATTCCGAATCTGTTTTGGGGTATCTTGATAGTAATTCTTCTCATCCCGGGCCATAGCCTATAAAGAAAGAAAGACAACATGAGGAAGGCCAAATCTAAATCCTAGTTTGCCTAAATTGTGCATGCCACTCCTATCTTTTTTTTTCTTAAATGTTTTATTATTTTATTATGTGTACAGTATTCTGCCTGCATGGACACCTGCAAGCCAGAAGAGGGCACCAGATCTCATTACAGATGGTTCTAAGACACCATGTGGTTGCTGGGAATTGAACTCAGGACTTCTGGAATGCAGTCAGTGATCTTAACCTCTGAGCCATCTCTCCAGCCTGCCACTCCTATCCTTGAGGTCCAATTTCTCACCTCAAAAGTCATTAGAGGGCTGGAGAGTTGGTTCAGTGATAAGAGCACTGGCTGCTTTTAGAAAGGACCCATCATGGCTTACAATCATCCAGTCCTAAGGGATCCAATGCTCTCTTCTGACCTTCATAGGCACCAGACACACGTGGTGGTACACACATACATCCATGCAGGTAAAAAACTCACACATATCAAATAATAAAGGGGGAAAAAAAGGGGAGGCAGAGGAAGACAGATTTCTTGGTCTACATTTTGAGTTCCAGGCCAGCCAGGGCTACATAGAGAGACCCTGTCTAAAATTAAAACACAACAAAAAGCCGGGTGGTGGCGGCGCACACCTTTAATCCCTGCGCTTGGGAGGCAGATCTCTGTGTGTTCGAGACCAACCTGGTCTACAAGAGCTAGTTCCAGGACAGGCTCCAAAGCTACAGAGAAACCCTGTCTCAAAAAACCAAAAAAAAAAAAAAAAAAAAACAAGAGCACACACAACAAAAAACAGAGACATGTAGTCCTTCCGCATTAAAGGGCTGGGAAAAGGATACCCTCCTTAGGGAAGGGACCAGACAAGCCTCAAAAAGCAGTGGGCCTTTAAGAAACTGGGTCCAGGGGCTGGAAAGATGGCTCAGAGGTTAAGAGCACTGGTTGCTCTCCCAGAGGTCCTGAGTTCAATTCCCAGCACTCACATGGTGGCTCACAACCTATAATGAGATCTGGCGCCCTCTTCTGGCCTGCAGTGCAGGTGTACATGCAGGCAGAACACTGCATACATAATAAATGAATAAATAAATAAATTAAAAAAAAAAAGCTGGGACCAGTCAAGAGTTCAAGTCCCATCATAATCAATTACTCCCATATAAGTTCAGATCCAACATAACCAGATCATTCATTCATTCATTTATTTATTTTTGAGACAGGGTCTCTCTAATAGCCATGGCTGTTCTGGCACATGCCTTTAATCCCAACACTTGAGAGGCAGAGGCAGACAGGTCTCTGAGTTTGAGGCCAACCTGGTCTACAGAGCAAGTTCCAGAACAACCAAGACTATTACACAGCGAAGCCTGTCTCAAAAAACAAACAAAGTGTGTGCTAGCAGGCTGGGTAACCAGATCTTTTTTAAAAAAATCAGGGAAATTCCTAACACATGCCTTTGTACAGGAGGCTGGAATTCAATCAAATGAATTTGCAAAATGTTTTAATGTTTTAAAACATTAAAAAACCAAACAAACAAACAAAAAAAAAAAACAGGGAAATGGCTCAGCAAGCAAAAGCACTTGCTACACTGTCTTGGTGATGGTTTTTATGGCTGTAAGAAAACATCATAAAGAAAAGCAACTTGGGGAGGAAAGAGAATACTTGGCTTATATATCCTCAGTCATGGTCCTTGGAGGCAGGAGCTGATGCAGAAGCCACAGAAGTGCTGTTTACTGGCTTGTTCAACCTGCTTTCTTATAGAACCCAGGCTGGTCCTCCACGATCTCAATCATTAAGAAAATGCAATCCAGGTGTGGTGGCGCAAGTGTTTAATCCCAGGACTTGAGAGGCAGAAGCAGGCAGATCTGAGATCAAGGCCAGCCTGGTTTGTTCCAGAACAGCTAGGGCTACACAGAGAAATCCTGTCTCTAAAAATCAAAACAAAAAACAATCAAACAAACCAAAAAAAAAAAAAAAAAGGAAAGAAAAGAAAAGAAAAAAGCACTTGGGAGGCAGAGGTAGGTGGTCTACAGAGGAAATTCTAGGACAGCCAGGGCTACAGAAAGAAAGAAACCCTGTCTAAAACAAAAACAAAAGAGAGAGAGAGAGATACAGAGAGAGAAAGAAGAGAATGCCCTACAGGCTTGCCTACAGCCTAATTATATAGAGGCATTTTCTCAACTGAGGCTCCCTCCTCTCCAATGACTCTAGCTTGTGTCAAGTTGACATGAACCTAGCCAGCACATTATGTAAGCCTGGTGTTGAGTTCACTCCCCAGGACCTATATAAAAAGTCAAATACACTGGTGTGCATCTGTAATCTCACAGTGTGTTGGGAGGCGGAAGGAAAAGCTCGGCAGTGAAGAGTTCCCATTCACATGGCATCTCATAATTTTAACTTTAGTTACAAAGGATCCAAAACCTTCTTCTGACCCCCACGGGTACCAGGCATGCATGTAATACACATACATAGGGGCAAAGCACTCATACACATAAAATTCTTTAAACATGGGGATGCTTTCCTCTGTAGACTCCTCTTTCATTCTATTCCATCTCAGATCAGGCTGAAACAGCCCAGTGTATTTTCCCAATAAGCCCAGGAGGCCTCACCTTATAGTCTTCCCCATGATTTTCCACCATGTAATGAACATATTCAATGAGGTCCCGAGACAAGGTATTTCCTTTCTTTTCTGGGAGGCTGGCTTCTGCCTCCAGGTCTGGGGTAAAAGAAGCCAGAAATGGAGTAAGGCATTACCTTCCGCATTACTTGAGCTGCCTAAACACCCCTCCACCCAACCCCAAGACACAAGAACAGCACAGTCCCATAATCAGAGCCAGAGCTCTCTTCTTCAGGCCCTAGAACCCCAAAGTCAGCCTTCCACCACTGCTCAGCCATCAGGGTGACAACTCCATGAAAAGCAATTCTCAGTTTATGATTTAAAATGAAATACACTAAGCCCACCAGTCTTAACCAGTCCCAGGCCCCAGGGCAGAAAGATGCAAAGCTGGGCTCCCTTCCAGCACTACCACCACCAGAAGGGCTCTTCCTGGTGTATTATGCCAGCGTCTGAAATGGGAAGGTCTGAATTGCTGAACCCTATCCCTCGCTGTACCATATGAAGGGAAAATCGGAACCATGGGCCAATCACTTAGGAGGCTAAAGCAAAATAATCTCAAGTTCATAGCTAGCCTCAGCTATATAGCAAGACTCTGTTCAAGGGCTGGAGAGATGGCTCAGAGGTTAAGAGCACTGATTGTTCTTCCAGAGGTCCTGAGTTCAATTCCCAGCAATCACATGGTGGCTCACAACCACCTGTAATAAGATCTGGTGCCAACTTCTGACCTGCAGGATCACATGCAGGCAGAACATTGTATACATAATAAATAAATAAATCTTTAAAAAAAAAAAAAGACTGTTCAAGCAAATAAAAGCCAGACACACTGCAGACAGTAGCAGAGCATGCTTTCCCAGCACAAACAAGACCTTGAATTCAACCTCAGCACAGCAAGTAGGAAAAAAAAGCTAGGCAATTGGGCAAACTATAGAAACAATGTAGTCCAATCTGATCTAAGTGTGAGGCACTAAAATTTTCTTACAGTCAAAATCATCTTTGACCTAGTTGTCAAAGGCAACCTCAGCTTTGCAAAACCAAAGTTCAGGAGAGCTGGTTTATAGCAGTATGAATATATTCAACATAACTGAACTGTACATTTTGTTTGTTTACTTTTTGGTTTTTCAAGACAGGGTTTCCTGTGTAGCCCTGGCTGTTCTGGAACTCACTCTGTAAACCAGGCTGGCTTCGAACTCAGAGATCCACCTGCCTCTGCCTCCCAAGTGCTAGGATTAAAGGCGTGCGCCACCACTGGCCTGCTTAACCGTACATTTTAAAAAGAACAAGAAGGTAAATTTTATTTGTTTTTTGTTTTGTTTTGTTTTTTCGAGACAGGGTTTCTCTGTAGCTTTGGGGCCTGTCCCAGAACTAGCTTTTGTAGACCAGGCTGGCCTCGAACTCACAGAGATCCACTTGCCTCTGCCTCCCGAGTGCTGGGATTAAATTATGTAAGTTTTTTAACGACAATTTAAAACTTAAAAAAAATTAATTCTTACAGGACATGGTGGCATATGCCTTTAATTCCAGAACTTAGAAAACAGATGCAGGTGGATCTCTGTGAGTTCAAGGCCAATCAGGGCAACACAGACCCTGTTTGGGGGGGGAACCAACAAAAATAAATTATATTACTACATTAAGTATACGTAGCTTTGTATATACAGTCAGGTGTAATAATTCTCCCCACCCCCACAATAAACTGTGTAAGTTTTTTTTTTAATGAACTATTTTTTTTAAAGATTTATTTACTATGCAGTGTTCTGTCTGCATGCATGCCTGCAGGCCAGAAAAGGGCACCAGATCTTATTGCAGAAGGTTGTGAGCCATCATGTAGTTGTTGGGAATTGAACTCAGAACCTCTGGAAGAGCAGCCAGTGCTCTTAATCTCTGAGTCACCTCTCCAGCTCCTGAACTGTGTAAAATTCTCATGTGAATCACAAAAATAAGCTAAAGAAAGGACTCAGGTAATTTCATATCAAACATCTGTCAATTCAAATCAGGAGATTCAAATCAGAAGATATGGTAAGAAAAACAAAAACAAACAAAAAAACCACCTGAATGGAGGTATAGTTAAAGGTTGAATGTATACTTAGCATTTATGAGGCCCTGGGTTCAACTCCCAACTCACAAATACAAAAATTAAAAATAAACCCACAATAGGCAAGGGTAAGTAGGTAAGAATTCCAGAATATTCTTTCTTTCCTGCAGGCTTAAACTCACAGGGAATTTATATTTGTCACTGGAAAGGTTAAATGACAGCCGAATCTCTACAAATCAGCTCATCTTTAAGTTCGTGTAAAACTGGGACTTAGTGCTTTCCTTTCCATCCTTTCACCCAATTTTATCTCCGTTAATGTCTCACCTGAGCTCACACGTTTAAATCTCATCTATCTTAGCCGGAAAATGTCTCGACTATGACACAGTGCTACTTCCGAACCCTTGATCAGACGCGTCATCTCCTAGAACACAGCCCACACTCACCATTTACCACGTAGGGCTTCCGCACAAGGTCCTTGGGTCTCTCCTCCACGTCTACCTCCATGCCCTTTACCTGTAAGAACAAAGCCTGTGAGACCAACAGACAAGCGCCTTTGATCAGATAAAGTCTGATAGGACTAAGCAAGGACACTGTCCACAACACATCTATAGTGTAAGAAAATCCCTGCCTGAGGTCAGGCAGAACTAGATAACAAACTAATCCCCGAAGTCCCAGCAAAGTTATCAAGAGAAACACAAGCAGGGCTATCAAGATGGACCACCCGAGTTCAACCCCAAAAACCCAAAGTGGAAAGAGAAGCAACTCCTGAAAGCTGCCCTCTGACCTGCCCAGCCCCACGCATGCTCATGCCCACACTCAAGCAATTTAACAAGCCTGCCCTTCATCTTTCGGTGACGATGCCTTTCCTACTCTGCTGGGTGGGGGCCGGGTGAAACCCTGCACAGGTAAAATGCTTTACAAGTTACAAGGGAGCGATGTCTGATAGCTTCTCCATGTCAATTACCTGACGGTGCTTAGTTATAGCTTAACGTCTGCTTTAAAAAAAAATCGCTGTGCCATTTTCACTTGCCTGAAGGAATGAGAAAAACTTGCCTAAAGTCAATGCACCAAATTCACTCAGCAAGCCCATTTATGAGGTTAACTAGCCTGTCACAGCTTAGCTTCTTGAGAATTTAGTAGAGAACAAAACTCAAGATTATGTTAAGGAACGAAGAGGCACATTGAATATACAGATGTGCAAATGAATAATATACCATCACGTGCTTACAATTACTGTGAATTAAAATAAAGCAGGAAAGAGGATATTGGGCAAAGTGGGGTGCTATTTTTGAGAGGCTCAAAGGGTGATCCAAATAGATTTGTTGGGAAATAACTAGATGTCTCACGTGATGGATAACAGAAGGCAGTATAGAAAACAAAGATCTCAAGCTCTGGACAGTCAAGGACAGAAAGAAGACAGAGTCTAGAAACTTCCACTGAACTCCCAAACAGGCCCGAGAAGAAATGGTCAGTGGAGGAGGAATGACAAGCCCTTAAGGAGGAGGAAGTGTGAGTCCTTAAGGGGCTTTGGGCAGAATTAGTGCAAGCAAATGACTTTGTCGAAATTATGGGAAGGATGTGTGGGGAGATCAAATTCTGAAACTCAGCTCAATGAAGGAAGGGGATGAAGAAAAATAGGGAAGGGCTAGGGTGGAGACGAGGAACGTTCCTGAACCTTGCTTTATCAGTACCTTCCTCTTACGAAGGGGAACCGCCTTGTTGGGGTCCATGGCCAACCCCATCTCCGCCAGGTTCTGCCGCACGGATTTGGTGTGGTCCCAGGCATGTCGGATGTGAGAGCTAACGGCAAAGAAAGAGAGATGGAAACTCTGTCACCTCGCCGTCGATCCCAGCCGAGGCCCCTGCCTCCGAACTGGCCCCTCACCACTCGATCCGTGGAGCTGCCTTCCGACGAGCATTCCGGTTCAGACGCTTTCGGTTGACATTGTAACCGAACTTCTGCCTCCGAGTCTTTCCCTTGGCCTTGGGCATCGCGCAGACTGTCGCACCAGGAGCTCAAACTCAGAAGCAGCAGCTCAAACTCTGAACCACACTCCCAGAACCGCGTGTTAACAGGCTCGCGTCCAAGCGCGAGCGCAGGGATTCTAGGGAAATGTAGTCTTTCTAGTAGCGCCTCCACATCGATTTACTACAACTCCCAGAATGAAATTGGCAATAGCGCCTGCGTACTACCCTCAGTAGGCTATTTCCCCGCCCTCGTGGTGACCTCACCAGAAGGCGGGGTTCGCCGTCCGGATTTTTGTTCTACCTGTTTCTGTGCTGGTGGCTATGGGGGCTCCCCGTCCTGTGAGTTCAGAGGCGCCTTTCGATCCGTCCCAGCCTCCAGTCATCGAAGGCTTCAGTCCCACGGTCTACAGCAACCCAGAGAGCTTCAAGGAGAAATTTATTCGCAAGACCCGTGAGAACCCAATGGTCCCCATAGGTAAGTGTTTGCTTTAGGAACCGAAGACAGAGGCGGCAGAGATTTCGTGGGGGAGTGAAATAGGGGCGGACCAGGTATGCTTTGGGTACGGGAAAGGGAGTGGACCGAAGATGTGACGAAAGGGAAGCGCGTTGCGGGGCTTGCTGAAGAAAGCTCTAGACCTACCCACTCTCGCCCTCCTGTTGTCTACAAAACGAGGCTCTGGCAAAGTGGAGGTGGGCTACATCCTCAAAGAACCCGCAGGACCCAACTTGCTGCCCCCTGTGTATGTTGTCCTCTCCCCAGGCTGTCTGGGTACGGCGGCTGCCCTCTCCTATGGCCTTTACTGCTTCCACCGCGGCCAGAGCCACCGCTCCCAGATAATGATGCGCACCCGGATCGCTGCCCAGGGTTTCACGGTCGTAGCCATCTTGTTGGGGTTAGCGGCATCTGCTATGAAGTCTCAACCCTGAGTGTCTGGCCGGGCCTTGAGAGCTCTATGGAAATCATTGTAAAACCCAGGAGCAACAAACAACCCTGTCAGACGTATTCCCTCTGTTTCTGACTGTACCCTGTTGTCATTTGGGAGAGGAAGTGGCCGATTTTTGTGACTGATGTCCGTCCTCCTCTCCCCCGAAACCCCAGGTTCACTTCAGTTGGGTTGCACACTAAAAATTTGTGATGCATCCCCTTAACCACTTACTTAATAAAGCCTTAATATACACTGGAAATGTGATGAATTCTGAGTCTCATTCCTATGGTCAAAGCCCTGATTTTTGGTCCATGTTTTTAGGAAGGAAAAGGAGGCTGTTGGTAGGATTGGCCTATAAAAATCAGCAGGGCCTAATAGTGCCTGTAGCCTCAACTACTCTGCAGATTGAGGGAGAAGAATCTCGCCTGTAAGTTCAAGGTCAGCTAGAGGAGTAACTTAGTGAGACCCTATATCAAAATTTAAAATGGTCTGGGGATACAACTCAGTTGTACAGCATGTGGTCCTTGTGAGGCCCTAGGTTCAATCTCCAGTCGTGAGAGAGGAACATAGAGCCTAGTGCCACCCAAACTTTCCTGGCAACAGTCAAGTCACTTGGCCATTAGTTAAAAGTAGAGTTCCAAATGTTCATCATTGGATTCTAGTTCAGTGGGCCAAAATTGGTTCCTTTTGGTGGAATAGGGGGAACTTTGCCAGCAATTTTCAAGTTTCTCTAGCCTTTAGATGAGGCCTGTCATGGTCCTGTTGGAGTTAGGATGTTCAGCACCCACACTCCCAGCATCCTTTGTCCACTTCTTACTCCTGCTCCGTCTCCTCTGAAGCCCCCAGGCTCTGCTGCTCTATGCCACTCAGCTTTTGACGGGAAAGTCTCAGCAGGCATTTGTGGGCCTGTGGTCAGCACTGTGCTGACTTGAGGAACTGAGCTCCTCCCATGTATGACTCTCACCCTCTCAACACCTGCTTCAAGCTGGGAAATGGGACGAAAGTGAAGGTACGTTTCTTGTGCCTGACATGTCTTCGATCTGAGTGCCCCCCCATGACTAGGGCCGGGCGTTTGCACCTCCTTCATGGTCTCAGCTATGAGCAGATTGCCAGTGTTGAACACTGCATTGTGAAGCCCAGTGCAAGATGCAAGGGCAGAGCATGAAGAGCTGAAGACGGCACCATTTTCAAGGTCATGTCCACTGTGTTCCTGTTACGATGCCCACCCCCTAAAATACACTAGAGAGTTGGATTCCAACTCTCAATTCTTTAGGTATTATTTTAGCAATAGTAACTTTATAGCCATTAATAATTAAAGTCTTTAAGGTAGACTTTAGTCCAGTAAGACTAGTATCCATATTTTTAACAAAAATTGGACAATTATGTCCATTGTTCCATATGGACAAGACATATATGGGGGAGGGGGGATAAAGACAGCCATATGAGGGTATAGGCAGAACCAGAGGGCTGGGCTGTATCTGCAAGCCAAGGAATGCCAGAGCTACTGGAAGTTAGAAAGAGGCACAGATCTTGCCTTAGCAGCTACAAAGGGAGTGGCTTCATGGGTCTCTGATTTGGGAATTTAGCCTCCAGAACTGAGACAACAATTTCTGATGCTCTATGACACCCAGGTTTTAGCACCTGTTATAGCAGTCTTAGGGCACAAATACTGTTGGCAGTTACTCAGATCTTTTTAAACACATGGAGAGTATAATGGCTTAAATGTCCTGTTTACAGCCTCAGCTGAAGGGAAGGAGGTGTGGTCACTGTTCTTTACCCCAGGTCCACAGGCAGGAAGGCTGAGGAGGGAAGGTGTGTCTGCTTGCAGCAGGCAGGCCGGCCACATCTTAGAGGGTCCCGGTCACTCCCAAGAAAGAAGGTCTGGCAGATGATGTGCTCAGTCTCAGACACCACCACAGAGGCCACTGGCCTCACCTGCTTTCTACACTGCAAGCTGATTCTGCTCTGGAAGCTATAGTTTTCTTAGCAGAGACCCTACCTTCAGGCTTGTTAGAGAATCATAAAGAGCAAGGTTGCAAAAGTGCTCTGTGAGAGCTTGTCTTTCCTCTTGCTGGGGGAGACAGAGTTTGGGGTCCCTGCTTCCAGTTGGCAGCTCCTGAGTCTGCAAGAGTACATCCTCACCTCTTGAGGGCATGAAGCTGGGAAAGTTCTAAGCACAAACTGAGCCCTGACACCCGCTGCAGCTTCCAGAGAAAGAGGATAATAATAAATAAGTGTAAAAAGAGTTAACATACCCTTTAAGCAAGAAAAAATACATCAGGAGGGACAGTCACAATTGAGTGAACTCAGAGGAGTCTTGAGGGGCTGGAACATGGGGCCAGGAGGGAGTGGGGGTTGAAAGGGGTAAGGGTCCCACTTCCCAGCTCCCAGAGAAGCAGAGGAACAGAACAGGCTGTGTGTGGCAGCTGCCAGAGGAAGTTCCACCCTGGCTGAAGCAGCTGCTCCTCTGCCCCAGCAAGGCCCATGCTTTGTGGCCATTCTTATCAGCAGGCACCTAGCGGGACAGTGGTGTCTGCTTCAGGGACATGAGCACCGAGCGCAGGCGGGACACGTCTTTGCACTGCTTGCTGCTCTTGGGGTTGAAGTCACACAGCTGGGCTACCTTCTCCCACTCTGTGCCTGGGGTCTCCTCCTTGGATTCCTTCACAAAGGCCTCTTCGGATGCCCTGAAGATGGAGAAAGGACAGGCGTTTTCATGGTTGTCTTCTCCTGGGTCACTAATGTTCTGCTCCCATCAGTCTGTGGTGTGCAGCCTACTCTGGGGCATTAGCCAGAAGTCTTCCCAGCCCTGTGCCCTATGACTTCAGCCACCGGGAAAAGTCTTGACATAAGAAACCTAGGCCTAAGTGTGGAAGCCTAAGTCATCTAGACTAGGGCTTTTGAAGTTACTGTCCCCTCCTCCCGAGAGGGTTTTTCACTGGCTCGTGCCTATTGCCTTTTTGTTAGAGCCCGTGGTTCATTATGTAGCCCAAGCTGCTCTTGAACTGTTGAGCTCAAGGGGTCCCCTTGCCTTTGCCTCCCCAGTACTGAGTGTACCACTGCTCCTGGCTAGCGCGTTGCTTATCATTTCATTCCCCAAGTGGGCTTCACCTCCTCAGAAAGGCCTTCCTAGTCTGGGTATTCTGTTCTGTCTCTCCCTTCCTACCCTTTCCTTTTTGTTTGTCTTTGTTTAAATGGGGTGTCACATAGGCCAGGCTAGGTGCGTGGCCAAGACTGACCTTGCTGAGAGTACAGATGTGTGCCACCACACCGGGCTCATTCAGTATCTTCCCATCATGAGTTCCCGCACTGGGGTTCCTCGTACATAAAAGCCACCAGCTTCCCCCCCCCTTCCTTTCCTTCTTTTTCAGTACTAGGGATTGAACCTGGGCCTCAGATATTTTGGGTAAGTCTACCACTAAGCTATGTCTCTACCACTACCTCAACTGTTTTCAACACCTCCAAGACCTTCACCAAGAGAGAACACTGACTAACCACCTAACCAACTATGTAATGGATGTAGGATTGCCTACAAGCATATCTGACTACAGAAACCTAAGCTCGAAAGTTCTGTGTGGACGGAGCCACAGCCTGGGGAAGGCTCTATTGGAAGCTTTGCTCCAGTTGGAATCATGCTAGAATAAAAACTGGGGTGATCTCTGCTTCAGGAGTCTGCTTGTTTTGATGATGCTGGATGTTGAATTTCTGCCTGTATGTATGACAGGCAAGAAGTCTACCACACTTCAGAATTTCTGGTTGATAGTTTTGATAGTCACTGACTTAGAGTGCTCAGCTGTAATTGGGACATCTGTAACACACACCAGGGTTCAGTGACCATAGTGGAAAGGGGGCAGAAAGATCTTATAGAGCCAGCGGTCAGGAGGGATGGAGAGCAACAGTGTCTTCTGTCATGACAGGACACTGGCAGGCATGAACTCACAGGAGCTGGTCACCTGTACAAGAGCAAACCAGTCAGCATTCTAGCATGGAGTGGGAAGGGTTCATGAGCCCCCACCCGTAACTGAGGAGCTGTATAGACAGCCTATGGCTTCTGGGGGAGGGAAAGTCAGTTTTGTTTATCTGTGTGGCTCCCGATAGGTCCACACTGAGGAGTTTATGAACAGCACCAATTGGACTCAGTTATTTGGGTGGGGGAAGAAAGGATACAAAGTTGGGTGGGGGGAGTTGGGAAGTGGGTCTGGATGGTAGCAGAGCTCTCTAGGTGACCCCACTGTGTTGCACCTACTACAAGAGCTGGCCCAGGCTCAGCAACGTGGCCGTCTGTCATGATCTTGCCTTTCTGCAGTGTGCTCTGCTAACCTGTACGGGGAGAAGCATGGCTTCCACTCTTCTGAGCTATTCTCTGACCTGAGCAGCCATGGTGATGGGTCTATACTGTGTGTGGCTGGACAGCGGGTGTGATAAAGGATTTATCCTTGGAGCTGCCCATCACTGTCTTTACTGCTGATCTGTGGGCCATGGCGGCGGCATGGGCATCGCCATGGAGCTTGTTAGAAACAGGCTGAGCCTCACCTCAGTCCTGCAGAACCAGAATCTGCTTTGCTCAAGCTCCCTTGGAAATGCATGGGCAGGTAGAAGGCTGAGAAGTCTTGATTCCAATTCTGTCTCCTTCGTAGCCTTCTTGGGTCCTCTGGACCATTTCCTTGGGTCCATTAGGAGCACTGAACCCAGCACTGTTCTACAGCACCCACACCTGCCAGGAATCCCTTTCCCTGTTAGAAGCCTCCATGGCTCCCCACTGCCTTGAGGTCAAATCTAAGTTTCTTTAGCCTAGCACAACAGAGAGTCCTGCCGGGACCTCCCAGCCTCAGTGTCCATCCATCCCCACAAGCCCTGCTCCTCAGTCCTCTCCAGGCCTCTGCCCCAGCTGCTTCTCCCATCTAGAGTGCCCTTCTCAACCCTTACTACCCAGCAGTTCATCTTTAAATCTCAAGGTGTAGCCGAGGGTCATGAGCCTGAAGCACTGGGTCCCCAGCAGAGAGGGCGGCTTCCAGAGCTCGTAATATAAATGTGTTCCAATCCATGAGCAAGTTGCAGGGTGAGGGCTATGTGTCTCTACTCTGTGTTTGACCAGTAACTGGCATAGGATTAGTACCAGCAGGTAAGGGCCAGATGGGCGAAGGAGGGGGTGGGCAGAAGGAAAGGAAGGCTGCTACCTGCTGTGCCCGTGCTGTGTAAGGGAGGGCCAGTGCAGATGGCAGCAGAGGCTGCAGTGGCGTGTGGTTCAGCAGGCCTGGCTCCAGCAGGAACAGTAAGGAAATGTGTGAAACAACACTGCTGTCCAGAGCGCACTACCTACGCCCGGGGCTGGTATGAGAGGAAACCCGCTCTTGCCATTCCAAGTCCAGAGCAGCACAGTGCCAGCCAGATTCCAAACTCAGATACACAGGAGAGGGGCTGCTGTGGAGTGGGCTGGGCATCACGGTCAAGTCAGTGTGCTCGGGTGGGGGCAGTGGTAGACACAAAGACATCCTTTACTGTTTATGCCTTCAGCACTCTATGCTTGGTGCTTGTCCAATAAAACTCCCCTTCTCACCTACCCAGCCCCAAGAAGCATCTCAGAGAAGAGCTAGGCTGCTGTGACCTCTGCCCTCCCATGTGACGCTGGGTAGTGCATGCCCTCCTCCGCCCCCACTTGGGAACTCTAATGGGCAAAGCTGCCTTCACTTTGCTGGAGGGACAGAAATGGAAGGGTGAAAGGCAAGGGCTACACTGGCCCTGGAGTTGGCCTGCTGCTCTGGTCATTGCTCTGAGCCCAGCCACATGCATTTATACCACACAGACAAGAGACTCTGAAAAACCGCTGGGCTGCCCTCCACAGCTGCCCTGCAGAGAGCAAAGGAGACACGTACACATAGCCAATGATATCAGCATCTGGCTGCTGGTAGAACGCTTTGTCAGCGATCCTTGAGAAAAAAAGTTAGGAGGAGGAGTTAGGTGGGGGAAGACAGACAGCAAGACAGGCAGGCACAGGGTTAAAGAGAAAGAGAAACAGTATTAGTACCTCCATAGGAGACATGTTAGGAAGTACAATTTAAAAGCTAACAATTACCCATAAGAGTGGGGAGTCCTCTGCCTTTGATGGCTTCCTACTGCTCAATGAGGTCTCTTCCCAAGACCCTTCCAATGTCATTCCCATAAGCCACCTACTTCCTAAAACCACTCCCTCTACACTTTGACCCTATAGACCAACACACTATATGTTCCCAGCTTTAGAATGTTCTTCCTTATATCAATCCTTCTTTTCCTGATGAGCCATGGTCATTCCTCAAAGACAAGTCTCTAGACCAGTGGTTCTCAAGCTTCCTAATGCAGAGACCCTTTAACACAGCTCCTCATGCTATGCTGACCCCCGACCATACAGTTATTTTGTTGCTACTTCATTCACAACTGTAATTTTGCTACTGTTACGAATCATAATGAAAATATATGATATGCAGGATACTGATATGTGACCCTGTGCGGGGTTGTGGTCCACAGGTTGAGAAACACTGGTCTAGACACTGATTCTTCTCTGGTGTGCTAATTGCTTCTTTGCTTCTATGGTCTTCACACATAGAGTCCTAGTGGATCCAAGTTTGGCTGCGCACATGTGAGTCACTCCTCTGAACTCCTAGAGGACACAGAAGGGTCCTCATCTGACACCCAGTGTCCAACTTGGCATGCAGCATTTTGGTTATCTCTCCCTCCCAGGAAGATCTTGTATCTTGAAGGGCACAGCATCCAAAGCAGGAGAGCATCCATTTCCACAAACGTGTTCTCTGGTTTGCACCCGCACCCCTATCTGGCCTGTGCTTTACAGGATCAGCTGCTCACACTGCAGTCCCTGTGGTTTAAATGGGACTGGCCCCCATGTGCAGCCCAGTGAATGAGACTTCTACCCTGGCTGGGTCCCATTGGAGTACCCCTCCTCCTGTCTACAGTCAGGGACCTGGCCTGGCCTGGGCACATAGCTCAAGCCAAGTCTGGCAGGAGCCGCTGGATACTTGCTGTTTTTACTGAGCTTGCCAACCCAGTGGAGCAGAAACCTGAAGCTGCTCTTCCCATACAGGGTGTACGTCCAACAGAAAGCCCAGAGCAGAAGGAAGCTCAGCTGAGCGGCAGGGAGACTGCTGACTGACTTCACCTGTACCCCAATGCTACTGTCCTGGCCATTTCGTTTATACAGGCCACTAATGCTCATCCCTTAGTCTTTCTATAAGAAGTGAAATCAAATACTCAGGCTGGCTCTTCACTCCCTGCCAGGCCTGTGCCTCCCTAAGTTACCTACAGAGGGCTCAGGGTCCTGGAGAGTCTAGTCACGCTCCATTGTGGCACCCATTGTGCTTCCTATCAGTCACGGAGAGGGCTCAGGAGTGGGCGTGCTATGAGGAGCCCCATGCTTCCAGCAACTCTTTTCTCCATGTCTTCACTTCATCACCCATCTCAAGACAGTCCCCACCACCACCGCGCCCTTCATTGCCTCCATGGTCCCTCCAGCCTCCTCAAACCCCTCAGGTGCTCATGGCTCCCTCACCTCCTCACAGCCGCCCCTCGTGCTGCCATGACTGCCCTCGGCCTCCTCAGCTCCCCTCGGGTCCCCAGGGTCACTCACCTGTTGTTGATCTTGTTCTTCTCAACCTGCTCACTTTGGCGCTGGTTCCACTCCTCTAGGTCCTTCTTGGCCTTCTCCCGCCACTCCTGTTCGGTCACCTTAGAGGCAGCGTCTGTGAGCCCAGCAGGAGAATGAACACTTTTCTGTGGAAACAGCCACCCTGGATACCCCACCCTTGGCCCCCAGGCTGCAGCCCCAGGACCCGCCCTCAGCCAAGTGGGCCTGTCCAGACTCCAAGGCTGCCTCACCTTGTCCCACCCACCACGTCCCAGAAGCCATCCCTGCTGGAATCAACTCTCCCAGCTATGCCCTCACCCAGCTCCTGCAGCCTCTTCTTCTGTTCCTCTCTCCACTTTCGGATGCTCTCAGGCTCCTGAGTCAACCTGTCCGCCTGGGCAATTGCAGCATAGCCATCGGCAGGCCCATTAGCCTCCTACAACATAAGCACAGTGTTCCCGGCCCATCACGCCTGCCCCTGCTGTCTGTGCTCCTCTACTGCAACCAAGATAGCCCCCCATTCAGGCCAGCCAACCCATTCCCTCCACCCGGTGACGACACCTTTACACTCTGTGCTCCCTCTGCCAGCTGCTCTGCTCTCCCGTGGCCTCGGGCAGGGCACTCAACCTCTCTGTGCCGGGTCATTGTCTCAAGCCCAGCCCTTTTGTTCACCATAAAACAGGAGAAGTGATAGCACCCACTCCCACAGAGTTGATACAAGAATGAAATGAGTTTTAAAACTAAATTTGGGGTTGAAGAGATGACTCCATGGTTAAGGAGGCTTGTTCCTCCTGCAGAGGACCTGGGTTCAGTTCCCAGCACCCACATGGTGGCTCACACCTGTCTGTAACTCCAGTTCCAAGGGATCAGATGCCCTTTTCTGGCCCCTATAGGCATTTACATGCTGGTGGTACACATATATACATACAAGCAAAACACACGTAAAATAAATCTTTTTTTAAAAAAAAGCTGTCACTTGGGAGGCAGAGGCAAGTGGATCTCTGTGAGTTCGAGGCCAGCCTGATCTACAGGAGCTAGTTCCAGGACAGGTTCCAAAGCTACAGAGAAACCCTGTCTCAAAAACAGACAAACAAAAAAAGCTGTAGACGTCATTTGTCTTACACACAATGAGTCCCTTATGCTACCATTATTAAACTCTGTTACTGTTGTCTTACATGATAAAACTTATACAGCCTACTAATGTGTTTGTCTGTCCATCAGAGTGTCACCTTTGTAACAGCAGGGACCTTGTCTGTTATGTTCCATCACTTTGTATACAGAGCCCACCACAGTGCCTGGCACACAGGAGACTACAGACATTTGCTGAGTGAGCATGCAGCCCAGAGACAGGCAGAACCACCATACTAAACCTTTGCCATGGTGGCAGGGGTGGGAACAGCTGTAGAGCTGACTAAGCAGTTAAGTGTTGTGGGATCTTTGGACACTGTGTAAAGGTGTATTTGTTGTGATTGGTGTAATAAAAAGCTGGATGGCCAACAGTATAGGCAGGATTTCCAGGGAGAGAAAGGAAGAGGAGGAATTGAGGCATGCAGGAGAGGCCAGGAGACACAGAGAGGAAATGGTAGGTGCAAGATGGAAGAGAGGTAACACCACATAATAGAACATAGATTAATATAAAAGTTATAAGAGCTAGTTAGGAACAAGCTAAGCTATAGACCGAGCTTTCATAATTAATAAGAAGCTTCTGTGTCATCATTTGGGAGTTGGTTGGCAGGACAGAAAAAGATTTGTTACAGTTAAGAGCATGACTGCTTTCAGGGGACCCAGGTGTGGTTCCCAGCACCTACATGGCAGCTCACAACCATCTGTCACTCCAGCTCCAGAGGATCTGACACCCTTTTTTGGCCCTGTAGGCTCCAGGCATAGACATACATGCAGGCTTTGGTGGTTTGAATGAGAAGTCTCTATATTATCATATATTTAAATGCTTAGTCCCCAGTTGGTAAAACTGTTTAGGAAGGGTTAGAAGGTTAGCCTTGTTGGAAGAGTTGTGTCACTGGGGGCTGGCTGGAGGTTTCAGAGCTCACCCATGGCTAGTTAGCTCTCTCTGTCTTGTGCTAGTGGCTCAAGATGTCAGCTCTCTGCTAATGCTCCATCACCATGCCTGCCCGCCTGCTGCCATGCTCCCCACCATGATGGTAGTGGACTCTGACCCTCTGAAACTGTAAACCCCAAATAAACTCTTTCTTCTCTAAGCTGCCTTGGCCATGGTGTCTTATTACAGCAATAGGAAAGTAACTTAAGACACGGGCAAAATACCCATACACATAAAATAATAAAACCTTGCTGTGGCAAACTTGGACTCTAAAGCCACACAATCCCATTGCTGGAAGCTGGAAGATGTGCGTTTGGCTGAGTGAATCCTGAGAACATATCCAGCCTCGCTAAGAATGGGACTCCTAGTCAGACGGCCTCTCAGACCTGGTGCTGGGGTTTGATGCAACAGGATTTGTAAGGCATTTATTTCTTTGTGTAGAGACAGGGCCTCACATCTCCCAGGATGGCCGAGAACTTGTTCTAACGAAGATAATCTTGAACTTGTGATTACCCTGCCTCCACCTCCAGAGTGCAGGAGTCAGGTGTGTGCCACTGCTCCAGCTTTATTCAGTTCGGGGATGAAACTCGGAGCGGTGTGCCTGCTAAGCAAGCACCTGCCGACTGAGCTACACTCAGAGCCCTTTGGAAGACAGACAGTGCCTGCCGCAGAAAGATGGCCTAGAGGGTTGTAGTAGAATCATTCTATTCATTTATTGGTATGTGCCAGAGAGGACCCGAGTGTGGAGGTCTGGGGGCAGCTTAAGGGAGTTGGTCCTCTCCTTCCACTATGTGAGTTCTGGGATTGAACCCAGGTCCTCAGGCTTGGCAACAAGTGCCTTTGCTGCTTTGCCATCTCACCAGCCCATCACTGTCATTTTTTCATTCCCATTGTACAGAAGAGAACACCAAGGCCAAGAAGTGGATAGGAGATGTAGTGGGGTTCAGATCTGGTGACAGAGTTGCTAGAGCTTGAGACAGAAGTGTTGGGGGTTGTGTACTTCAGTAGGTCCTGCCACCATGCCTGGCTGGTGCCCTGGCCTCTACTTTTCCCGTGGGCACTGACCTCCAGGGCTCTGACTGCAATGTGCCCTGCCTCCTTCCTCCACCACAGTTATTTCCACCTCCTCCCAGCATGCTCCAGGCCCTTACATTCCAGGCTTCTCCATCCCAGGTACCCTGTCACAGTCATCTCCACCTCTCCTACCTACCCAAAGTTCCCAGTGGGCAGGGCAGGGCCTCCTTACATTACAGCTCCCTATACTCCCCAGATCCTGGTTCCCTGTCCCCCTTCAAGCATTTGCCCAGCTGTAGGTATTGCTGTTGTTTAATGTCTTTCCCCCACAGAACAGTATCTAGAAGCCCTCCGTCTCACTCACCACTATTCCAAGCATACAATAGGTGCTCAGTGAGCTGTGGCTAAATGAGCCAAGACCCCAGAGCTGCCGTATGGGCTGTGGGGAGGAGCTTGGTGAGCACTCTGTGAAGCAGTGGGGCTCCATGGCAGGTGTCTGAGCAGTGAGGGCAGGGCCAGCCCTGGGCCACATGCCCAGGTCCAAACATGCTCAGCCTTGAATCTGGGCCTCACTTTCCTACACAGAACCACACCTCATCAGGCCCTGTTGAAACCAGCCTGAACCTTGTGTGTGTCCTTGATTTTTTTCCCCTCATCTGTCCCATGTCAGTCTGACAGGAAGCTCTGTTGGTACTCTCCTAAGGTACGTCCCCAATCAGATTACTTCTCAATTTCTTCCCTTTCAACCCCTGATGACTTTGTCCTGGATTCAATCCCCAGATGCAAAATAAAATGACCCATTCAAAGCCTAACTAAAATAATGTCCTGTCCAGTTTTAAAATGTCCCAAAAGCTGAGCATGGTGGTACATGCCTTTAATCCCAGCACTCAGGAGGACCTCTGAGCCCGAAGCCAGCCTGGTCTCCAGAGTGTTCCAGGATAGCCAGAGCCACACAGAGAAACCCTGTCTCAAAAAGCAAACAAACAAAAAAAAAAAAAAAAAAAACTAGACACAGTGCTGTAGAGATGGCTCAGTGGTTAAGAGCACTGGTTGCTCTTCCAGAGGTCCTGAGTTCAATTCCCAGTTACCATATATATGGTGGCTCACAACCACCCCATCCGTAATGCAGTCTGGTGCCCTCTTCTGGCCCTCAGGCAGATGTGCAGACAAAACACTATACATAATTAATAAATCTTAAACACACACACAACAACAACAAACCCAAAGGCTTTCTACTGCAATTTGAATAAAAATCCAAGTGTCCTGCTCTCTCCTGCTCCCTGATTTCGTGGTCAGTGCACTCTTGACACACTGTCCCTCCCCACTCCTAAGTGTCCTAGTCTGGAGCTCTCTTTCCCTTGGGTCTGGGGCTTCCATCTTCACCTCTTCCTCTGTCTAATTCAATCCAGTGCTCTGAGAGAGGCCTCCCATGACGACCATTGTTTGTTGTTTTCTTAGTAATAGAATAAACTCAGATCCACTGAGCTGTATCCCAGGCCTGCCCCTCCTGCTTTCTTTTTAAATTAGATTTATTTATTTTGTGTGTACGCACACACCATGTAAGTATGGAGGTCAGAGGATAACTTGCAGGAATCAGTTCTCTCCTTCCACCATGTAGATCCCAGGGATCAAACTCAGGTCATCAGGATTGAGAGCAAGTTTCTTATGGTGAGCTATATTGGTCCTTCCTTCCTCTCTCCCTCCTTCCCTCCCTCCCTTCCTTCCTGTTTTGAGACGGGGTCTTGTTGAGTTACCCAGTTTGGCGGTGAATTTTTGATCCTCCTGCCTCAGCCCCCAGGTAGCTGAGTTTACAGGCCTTGCCCCATCCTGAGCTGTGGCCACTTTCCTAAACAATTTCTCCACAGTCAGCCTCTCTTCTGTGTCTGCTCATTGGTCACTGACCCTCAGCTATGAAGTTATTTCCACAACAGTGGCCTCTGTAATTGAATATATGCAGTTTTGTTTCTTGTCATTATTTCCTAAATAGTATCCTCTGACAACTCTTTGCAAAGCAGTTATATTGTATTAGGGATTACACGTAATCTAGAGATAATTCAATGGGCACAGGAGGATATGGCTAGGTTACATGCAAATACCACGCCATTTCCCTCACACACACTGCTGGGATTAGACCTGGGGCCTTGGAAGTGTTCTCCTAAGCCACACCACAGCCCCAATACTTTACCATTTTATTACAATATGGATTTTTATACTTTCAGGGTTCTGGACCAGTTCCTTTTGGAACCCAGAGGACAGCTGTATTTGTTGTCCGCAGAGCACTTATTGCTATCTGAAATGGCTTGTTTGCATGGATACTTTTTGCCCTTCCCCCAGCTCTCTAGCCACCTAAGAAAATATGCTCTAGCTGGGCAGTGGTGGCACACACCTTTAATCCCAGCACTCGGGAGGCAGAGGCAGGCGGATCTCTCTGAGTTCGAGGCCAGCCTGGTCTACAAGAGCTAGTTCCAGGACAGGCTCTAAAGCTACAGAGAAACCCTGTCTCAAAAAACCAAAACAAAGTATGCTCTATCAGGCTAGAGAGATGACTCAGCAGTTAAAAGCACTGTGTACTTTTCCAGAGGACCCAGGTTCAATCCCCAGCACCCACATGGCAGCTCACAACTGTCTGTAACTACAGCTCTATGGAATTTGACACCCTGACACAGACTTGTATACAGGCAGAATACCAGTACAGATAACACAGAAATAAATAAATCATGTAAAAAAGAAGAAGGAAAGTATGCTCCATTAAAAACCAGAGACTGACTGCCTTCATACATCATCCAGAGCAGGAGGGCCTACCTGAGGGAGGGTTTATTGAGGGCAGGGACATAGCTCAATGGTGGAGTGCATCCCTAACAGTCACAAGGCCCTGGATTCAAGTTCAATCCCTAGTTCAACCAAAAGAACAAGGAGAAGGAAGAGGAGGAAACTTATTAAACCCATATATGTGATATGTGTAGGTACTTATGGACAGGAATGAACAAGATAACCTGTCTTCTGGTAGCTTGAGATGGTGACCAGAGCTGACGGTGTACTGTAGTACAGGACAGGTAAGAGGTCAGACAGAAAATGGCATGACCATTCTTGTTGGGGGCAGTGGGGGAAGAGAGCACGAAAGGATGGGGAAAGGCATTGTAGGCCACCATCCAGCAAGCTAAAGGACCACACAGGTAGGTTCAGTGCCTCTAGGAAACTCTTAAGTACATAGGTGCTAACGGGTGTGAGAGGAAGAGGAGTGAGGAGGCACGGGAGAAGCACCCTGGGTAGGCATCTCCTATCCATGCCATCACACCTCCATTATCTCAAGAAACCTCACCTAAAGTTAGGATTCCCCAGCACTTGTAACTAAACAGGTGTCTTTGATCTTTAAGTTCCACTGAGAAGGTTTTATTGCCCTTGTTTTATAGGTAAGGGGACTCTAGTTCCAAGTGCCACGGTCACCCTTGGCCAGCAAGTGACAGAGCCAGGTTCAAATTGAATAACTGGGTGTGAACATCCTTGGCCCAAAACAGCTGACAGGAACACTGCTGCTTCTGCTCTGCGGCTCCTGTGCGGCCGCTTGTCTCCTCGACTGGTCCTCGGTGTGCTCTATCACAGGGCCTATGCATGCTAGACAAATACTCCAGCCAGCCACACACCCAGGCCTCAGCCTGGCTGCTGCTAAGTGACCTCAACACTTTGTCCGTTCGTGGTCCATGCCACGCGTGCATGCACACACACAGACACACACACTTTGCTACCTCCAGGCTACTCCTCAGCTCACTTAGTGGACAAGTCAGTAATTTATTTTTATTTATTTATTTTTTGGTTTGGTTTTTCAAGACAGGGTTTCTCTGAGGCTTTGGAGCCTGTCCTGGAACTAGCTCTTGTAGACCAGGCTGGCCTCGAACTCACAGAGAGCCGCCTTCCTCAGCCTCCCGAGTGCTAGGATTAAAGGTGTGCTCCACCACCGCCCGGCCAAGTCAGTAATTTATAAGACGCTGTCTTGGTCACAGAGTACTTTTCCCATCAACCCTGTGGGGACAGCAGCTACAAATGAGAAACCAGGCCTTGAAAGGTTATTAATCTAAGGTCATCCAGCTGGGAAAAGCCAGAAAATGAATTGTAGCTTCCAGTCTGTGGTCTGGGTGTGAAGCCTGAGCAGCCCTTGGAGCAATTCTACACACCCAGGGCACGTGAGTCTCGGTTCCAAACACCTCCCATACCTGGAGGTAGATCTGGCCTTGTTCCAGGGCCAGGTTATGAAATCTGCTCAAGCTGGGACCACTTCCTGCACCACACAGGAAGCACTGTCGTGCTGTGGCTGGGAGTTATTCGTGACTCCTCTTTAGGCAATCATATCAGCCCTGTGTCTGTGGCCTCTAAGGGCTTTCCTGACACGTCCCTCTATGCAGCAGACTCCACAGGATGAGCTCGAGCCAAATGTCGGTATTACCTTCCGTTCCCTCAGCCAGGACCAGCGATGCCCCCTAGGCGGCCTTGAAACCCACTTCTCGTGTCACTTCCCTGTTGGGCTCCCAGACTTCAGCTCCTGAAGTTACTGAAGCCATGTAGCTAGCACAGCTATTAAATCTCCTCGAGACAGAAAAGGTATTAAAAGAAACTGCACAATGGGGGATTGGGGGGATTAAGTAGGTTAATCCCTGTAAAGCTCTCAGTTGGTTTTAGACACAAAAACACTCAAGTTGTTAGATTTCTTTTTTAAAGGCCTCAAAATGTGCCCCATGCTAGCCTTGAACTTATGACCTCCTGTCTCAGCATTACCCTCAAGTCCAAGCTCCTGGGCTATCGTGACTTCTTTCCAGGTCTCTGTACTCCATTAGAAATGAGCTTTGGGGACAAACACTCCATTGGCTTTGCCTTCACATCTACCACCGCAGCCCAGGCCTGACCCACAAAGAATGTGAGTTGAGAAATGAATGAACAAATGGCTGATTATAAAGCCGGGGGAGGGCCCAGGAAAGGCACTGAACATTGTATCAGAGAGGCCTGGTTTAAAGTGCCTGTTCTGCCATGCACTGGGTGATTACTGTCGAGAAAAATCCCTTCCCTAGGCAACTTTGATTTCCAAACTGTGAAAGGAGAGTGACAGCGTCCCACTCAAGGAACTAGTAAGGCTTATACAAAGCAACAGCCTTGGAATCACTGCCCACTGGCGTAAGGAAGTATGGCTACTGAGGCTTACTGTCACCGTGTGGCTAGGGCCCTTACTAACAGACAGCGTGAGTTCAGCAGCGTTGCTGGCTGGCAAGTCTGAGAAATACTTTACTGGATTTTCTCCTGGCCGCTTTGAATTTATTTTCCTGTCTGTGCCAGTGAGTGTCAGAGGCCACAACCAAGGCTCAGCCTCCCGGCTAGGAGGTGGGGTCACTTCCAGAAGGTGTAGCAGCCCAGGACTATAGTGGCCATACTAGTGGGCTGAAGAAGTACTCTGAACTCCTCCAAAGCTCCATTGAGGAAAGGGCTGGGTATGGCCAGGAGCAGAAAGCAAGAGGCCACAGTCAAGCCAGCTGATCTCCACCCTGCCTCCTGCCCCACCCGCCTCCTGAGGGACTTCTTGCTGGCCAAGTGCACACTAGAGCTCCAGGGATGGCCAGGATGAAGGCATATCCGCCTTCAGGATTGGGCAGCTCAAGCTAAGCTGGGCTGAGCTGTGTTTAGTCCTGTTAGTAGCTCACAGGAGAGGAGAAGAGATGCAAGGGAGGGGGAAGGGAAACTGATGCTGGAGGGTGGAGGGAGAGGAGGAGTCTTACAAGAGCCATCCTTCCCTTTCCCTGTCCCCCATGGGGCCAGAGGAGCTGTAATAGGTGCTGGTCACTAACCCTCAAACTGTGTGGGGGATGAGGTTGGTAGCTGGTCACCCACAGAGTCTACCAGGAAAGACTGAGGTATAGAGGCTCTTGATGTGCTGGGTTTGCACAATCCAAGCCTCCACCCCTGAAAGTGCATGCCAAATACTGCTGTGCTCATCCTAAAGATAGTTTTCTGGGTCCGGCAGCAGAGTGAAGCACAGTTCATGCAGGTGGGCCGGAGCTGTGCTGCTAAACTAAGGGAATTGTCTCTTCTGTGAGCCTCCCTTGCCCAGGGGACTCTAGGGCAGCACATTTGTGATGTGATTCACAAATCAGCAGGCCCCAGGAGAGCAGAGAATAAGAATTACTGCTGAGGTCGAGTTGGGGGAAGGACAGAGAGGGAGAGCAAGGAGAGATATCTTGATAGAAGGAGCCATTGTGGGGTAGTGAGAAGCCTGGCACTGGGGAAACTCCCAGGAATCCACAGGGACAACCCCAGCTAAGAATCTAAGCAATAGTGGAGAAGGTGCCTTAACTGGCCTTGCCCTGTAATCAGATTGAAGACTCCCTTAATTGACATCATAGAACCCTCATCCAGTAACTGATGGAAGCAGATGCAGAGATCCACAGCTAAGCACTGGGCTCCTAGAGTACAATCGAAGAGAGAGAGGAGCCATAATAAGAACAAGGGGGTCAAGACCATGATGGGCGAACCTGCAGAATCAACTGACCCAAACTAGTGGGAGCTCACGGACTCCAAACTGGCAACTGGGGAACCTGCATAGGTCTGAACTAGGCCCCCTGAAGGCAGGTGACAGTAGTGGTGCTTGGGCAGTATATGGAGCCACTGGCAGTGAGACCAGGATCTAACCCTAGTGCATGAACTGACTTTGTTCATTCTCTGTGGAGAGATACCTTGCTCAGCATAGGCATGGGGGGGGGGGTTGATCCTGCCTCAAGAGAGATGATGGGACAGACTTAGTTGACTTCCTAGGGGAGGCCTTACTATCTCTGAGAAGCGGATGGGGGTGGGGTGGGGGAAGGTGGAAGAACAGGAGGAGAGAAGGGAGGAAGAACTGGGATTGGTTTGTAAAAAAAAAAAAATTAAAATAACTACTTCTGAGACTGTGCTCTTCAGATCTCCAAATGCAAAGTAATGTTGGGGTGAGGGGTGGAGGTGGCGGTGGCGGGGAGCTCAAGGCCTGGACAGCCAGATCATCCAAGTGAGGAAAACTTCAGCAATGGTTGATATGACCCTGTGACTTCATATAAGTCTCTCCAACATCTGTAAATCTCAAACTTCTGTCAATTGAAAAGTACAAATCTGCTGCTCAGTATGTTCTAGATACTCTTGCAGTTCCAAGTGCTGCTCCAGCACAGCCGCTTTAGAACAGAGACCTTTTGAGCCATTAAGGTCCTCATGAGTGTTCTTAGAGCCCAGAAGTGGCCCATCAAAAGTCCTAACAGTACAAGAATAACACTTACTCCTTAGCTCTGCTATACGCAACTGGACATGGAGCTGAGGGGTCCTAGGGAGACACTTTTCTAACTCCCTGATGTTGAGTCATTTTCCAGAAATGGGGCTAGGCCAGTTTTCCTGTGTAAGGACCAGCCCATCCCACTTACATAAGAAAGTATTGTTTACTCTCCCAGGATCCAAGAGGCCAACTCCTCCACAGGGTGGGGCTCAGGAGATCAGGAAGCTGCAGGCCCCAATATACGTGTCTTACCAAAGTTCACACAGTAGAGACTAGGCTCCGTCTAGACATTAGGGGTTCTACACACCTATGTGGGGGTTTGGGGATGCCATTGGCATCTGCACTCTCCCACTCTGTTTTTGTTCTGTTCTGTTCTTTCTTTGTGGTGCTGGGGGTTTAACTAGGAGCTTCTCCACTGAGCTCCATCCCCAGACTATCTTTAACAACAACACCCTCTACCCTCATCCACCCCCTACCAGACCCTGTGGTGCCAATAGGAAGCCAGGGCCTCTCACTCTCAGGATTATCATCGTTAACAACTGGAATGCCTTTTCCAAATATTTGATGCAAACACTTAAAAATGAAAGTGATGTGCCTCGATGTTCTGTCATTCATTCCACATGCTGCTTTAATAAGGGCATGTATGCCTAGAAGGGCAGGAAGCTCTGATAGCCCTTCGTATCAGGAACTTTGATTCCCAGTCTACTTAGGCCCCTGATTTGGGACATCCAGACTGTTTCTAGTTTGTATGTGTTAGGAATCATGCTGCAGAGACTCTGGGTACCCTTTCAGAGAAATTCTGAACATAATCTCCCAATGGAAGAGCCCACATAAAGTACTCAGTCAGGCCAGCCTCCCACCAGAAGCACCTGCTTGGGCAGAGCTCTAATTTCCTTTGTCCCATGCCACTCTTTCCTGAGGACAACCTGAGCAACTCATCAGCCCCCATCTCCAGTAGTTCCCTCCCCAACATGACAAGAAAATGGTCAAGGCAGCAAACAGTGAGCATTAAGTGACCTCCAGTGGAGACTAAAGGTGCTGAGCCCGACACAGGCAGTCTCATCTCTGCTTACCTGAAACACATCTCCATTGACTGTCGTCCCCATGTCCTCAGAACCAGCTGGAAAGAGCAAGGAGACAGAATCATTCACGGTCCAGTTGACAGACACAAGACGGTCCTATAGTGCATACAACCATGGGTATACTGACACCCTCCCCACAGACATAATGGATATATAAACAACTGAGGTCCAGGCCCTGGCTGTTCCCTGTGCACCCGCTGTCATAATTAATATTTACCACAGCCCTGTAATAAAACTTAGTGACCCATTTTACAGATTCTCAAGTGGAGACTCAAAAAGGCTACTGTGATTGCTCAAGATTACCTATTCAGTGCACTATTCCTTACCTACCTACCTGACACTGTGGAGCTGGGACCCGGTAAGTAGGCAGGGTACTGCAGGCTTAGGGAGAGGCCACCAGGGATGAGGAAGAGAGGGGTCTGTGTCTCTGCATGTCCTGGTGGAACCTTGAGCGACCGCTCTGCCTGGGAGAGCAGGACTCACAGCTCCCCCTGGGCAACACTTGGCCTATTTTCCTCCCTGTGCCCCTCCCAAGGTTTCACTTTGCCTTCACAGCGAGTGACTCCTCCCAATTCCTTTGTCCAACATCCAGTTAGTCACAAATTACCTGTAGCTTCTGCTGCAACAGTGACCCTCAAAGTTGCCTTCCCCTCGCTCCTATACCAGTCCAGCCTGTGCCCCCCATCTCATACCTACACACCTGCTTTGGTTGGTCTGTCCTGCTAGTGGCAAGCACCCAGAAGAGCACCATGGCTGTCTTCTTCAAAACTATGCCCATGCATGGGACCTGGGCCTTTGTACAAGTTATCACTAGCTGCTGAATAAACAAACAACTTCTTTCTTTTTTTAAATGGTGTACAAGTCACCTCCTACAGGGAGCCTTAGAGTGCTTCCTCTACTTCCCCGAGGCACTAAAAGAAGGTCTCATCTCTAGGGTACTCTAGAACACTATGCAGGATGTCCCACTCTTGTGCAATGGCACTACACAGGATGTCCCACTCTCGTGCAATGACACTATGCAGGATGTCCCATTCTCGTGCAATGACACTATGCAGGGTGTCCCACACTCGTGCAATGGCTTGGTATGCCTGGAGGCATATACTTCTTACCAGGCTCTAATGTGTATTTTTCCCCAGCTAAGGGCTCCTGCATAGAATGGGTGAACAGAGACAGTTGGCCAAATGAGAATGAAATTGCTCTTTGGGGCTCATTGTAATTGGCAAGGCCTCTCTGAACCTGTCATGCCTACTGGCTGTGACCCACAGCAGGCCTTATGCAGTCATCACAGAAGGACAATCAGCCCTGTACGAGTTAGACAGGGCTGAGAAAACAACAGTACTTCTGCCTGAGCCTGAAAGGACATGGGGGGACGACACTCAGCCCCATGTCAGTCACCTGCCACTGATATAAATTCTAGCCTCTTTACAGAGTCAAGCAGTGATTAGTCCTGATCTACTATGATAGCTCTCACCTCACCCACTTAGACAGGGTTTCTACTGCACAGGAGGCCTGCTCGCTAAATGAGGGTGAGCCCAAATGGTTATGAGCATCCTCCTCAGCAGGACTTCTTCTGGGTAGCTTCTCTACCTAGCTTTACTTTGCCAGGGTCCACTCGGATACTGTGTGCCTATGGGAAGAGCCTTTGGAGAAGTGGTACTACCTCTCTTGGCAAGGCCACATGAGTTTCCTGGTGCCCACCTCAGCCTCCAGAAAGATGGAGCATAGTCAGCCTCTTTGGGATGGCATACACACCCACTCCCAGAATCTCCAGTGTCTATTCCACAGTATTCTCTGACTCTTAGACATTTATGACCCTGAGTCTACAGCAGAGCCCAAGAACAAATACAGCAAGGTAAATATAAGTCCCAAGGATATGCTGTTCCGTGTGGGGCCTCCTCAGATGCCTGACCCATTTGGGAATCCAGAATATTCCTGTGAGCTTACTGAGGCCCAGCAGGGGCAACAGATTACACAGAGCTGGCCCATAAATCAGTCAGGCCAAGAGCCCAGAGAACTGGGTGTGAAAGCATAGACCATCTGGGCCCTACCCAAGGCTGACGAGTGGAAACAAAGTGTCCATGGTTCAAGCCTGCCGCTGGGCATCTGCTCAAAGGGAAGGCTCAGCAGGGCTCTGGGCTCAGGTCTCCACCACACAGGACTTTCCCCAGGGCCTCCTGAGAGCCAGCGTTAGTGAGCTCAACATGGAGCCAGAAGACCCCATTGTCTAAGGGGAGGTGACTCAAAGGTGTGCCTTGGTGGCTGCTGTTGGAGACAGCTTCTTCCCAGCTCCCGGAAAGCCCAGGCCCTTTCCCTCAGACCACCAGGCTCCTACTCCTGCTACTCAGGGGAGAATGGCTGCCTAGCACTGGCTATCCTTAAGAGCATGAGGTCCACAGGGGCGGTGGTGGCTCATGCCTTTAATCCTAGCACTGGGGAGGCAGAGGCAGGCAGATCTCTGTGAGTTCTAGGCCAGCCTGGCCTACAAAGCAAGTTTCAAGACAGCCAGGACTGAGAAACTCCTTGTCTCCAAAAACAAAAACAAAAAAGCATCAGGTCCATTCTGCTTGTGCCTGAGCGCCCTATGATCTCCACTTCTGAAGTGCCTCCTTTGCTGGGCACCTGCAACACCAAACTCAGAGGGCTGTGTCCCTGGCAGCTTCCCCAAAGATTATCACCCGCTGTTTGTCTCCCTGACATCTCATGTCCCGACTGTAAGTCCCTGGAAAGACCACAGCTTGTTAAACCCCGGGCCTTTATGGCTATCCTCAGCCTGAATGCACGCCGTCTGTCTTTCTCATGACTTTCTAACAACCTGGACCTCCTGATGAGGGAAGAGCTTTCTCAAGGAGTAACTGGACAAGTGAGTTCCATGGAGGAGCCTGGGCAGGTGCCCTGGGAACATAAAGGGCCCATGCTGAGGAACCAAGAGCTGCTGCTTCAGACCTGTATGGCTTGTTTAGGCCTCTGCTTCTCCTTGCCGCATCCAGTCATCTAGGCAGACCTAGACAGTTAGTCTTTGGAATAACAGTATGGATCCAAGAGGCCTGAAATCAAGACCCAAGACCTATCTCTTATGGCTGTGGAGCCCTAGGCAAGATACTCAGACTCTGGTTTCTTCTTTTTCATTATTATTATTTACTCATTGTGTGTGTGTGTGTGTGTGTGTGTGTATTTATGTTTGTGGTGCACACACACATGTACGGTCTAAGAACATGTGGGAGTGAGTTCTCTCTTATATGTGGGTTCCAGAAATCAAACTCGTGTCATCCGACTGATTCACTGTCACCCACTGAGCCACCCTGATAACCCCGCAAACCCTAATTTCTTGCATGTAACAGAAGGCTTACTACTTTTCTCACGTCGGAGTTGATTGATTCAACCCCTCAGCCATACATAGATACGGTTCCTTCATTCTATGTCCACAGTGGAGATGGCGACACAGCAAAATGTTGAATGAAAACTACATGCCTGTCAGAGAGCCTTGTGTTCACATACATATGTTTATTTGCAGCAGGCCCATTGAGCCTCTCTAAAACTACAACCAGAAATAAGAAACAAGGTCTATTAGGAGTGTACCCAGGAAGGTCCTTTTTTTTTTCTAAATATTTATAAGAAATCGCTCCTTAAGGCAGAAGTATTAATGATAAACATAACATTGCAGGAAACAGGTCCTGAACCCTTAAGTCTGAAGCCATCCACAAAGGTCCTGGGCCACCTTTGTAAATCCACTAAACAGTTACAGACAGGAAGGGTAGGACTCATGGCCCTTTGTGCTTCTGCCCAGACTTACAGCCCGACACATGGAAGACTGTGTGGTCAGGACAGGAGGGGTCTAATTCTCGATTGTTGTTTCCTAGCTGTTTCAATGGTGCACCTCGCGATGCTTCCAGGGGCCAGTTGTGAAATGGGTTCGGTAACGTGTGTGAAATTATTAGTTGTAATTAACATGTCTCCTCCACTGCTGCAGGACAGCAGGTGGTCCATCCCCAAGGAAGAGCCGCGAGTTCCTGGAGTGTCCCCTGCTTCCCAGCAGAATGAACGCTAAGCCCTGGATCAGGATTGCGTTGGTCCCACACCTGTACCACTTAGCTAGAACACTGGGGCAGAGAATGACTCTCAGAACGGAGTAGGGGGAGGATTCCAAAGCCAGAGAGTGGAGGAGCTGGCCTGGGGATAAAATGTCACGACTAAATTCCTGTCCCCAGAGTCAGCGGATCCAGTCTCAGCCCAGACTCCAACTCATTTCCCGGTTCCTCCCTGCTTTCCCAGGCCCCACCGACACACACAACCCCAGGTGTGCCCCTGATCAGCCCAGATAGCCAGGCTCCAGACTACTGCAGGGACCCAGGCCGGGTCTGACCAAGCCTGGGCCTCCTGCCCCCGGTGCTGGCCTCAGCCCCTGGTTCCAGGCCGCTGCGCTGACTCACCCCCGCTCGCGAGTCCCGGCTGCGCAGAGGCCACCTGGCTGCCGGCAGGTGCCCCGAAACCGGGGTCATTCTCGATGCCAGCAATCTCGCTCTCCTGCTGGGCCAGAAAGGCGGCCGCCGGGTCCTCCTCGACAGCCTCGGGGGCCCCGCTCTCCGACGACGAGAAGAAGCCGAAGTCCTCAGCCATCTTCCCCGCGTGGCTGCTGTCACCTCCCGCCCGCGCCCGCGGCCCGCACTTCCCGTCACCCGCCCGGCTCGCCTGTCACTGCGGCGGCAGCGGCGGCGGGGCGGCGGGAGGAGCCGCCGCGGGAATGTGGTGACGTCAGCATCTGAGGGCGGGGCCCGCGAGGCTCGGTGGTCGCCCCGCCCGCAGGCCCTGGCAGCCTCCCCGCCCCCCCTCCCCGCCTCGCCTGCTCCAGGGCACCCGGGCTGCGACCGAAAGTTTCTTCTGGAACACGACCGTCCTGTTCCTGCGTGAGAGGAGGGAACTGAGGCTCGGAAAGGCTTGCGTGCCGGTCGGTGCAGCGAAGCCTTCACTTGGCCCAGGACTGCCTGTGACATCCTACCGCTCCATCTGGCCGTATCCCGTATCTGCTTGATGGTCCCCTGAAATCAGGATGGTTCCTCTTCCTCTGTGTCTGGTGACACTGGTGTTCATGAAGGCAGCGGGCCAGTTGTTTTGTCTCTGGATTTGAGCTCTTACATTTCTTTATAGTTATTCAGATTTAAAGTGACCCGAGTTCGTAGCGCAGAATGCCAATTTGTCCCGTTATTGATTAGGTTCACGTTGATTACTCTGTTAAGGTGGAGCCTGCTTTCTCCACAGTAAAATTGCTATTTTCCTTGGTTATTAACATATGTATTGAGACTGTGCAGATTCTATGTCATGCCTCAAAGTCCCACCTCAATCTTTTTTTTTTAAATATAGCCAAGGCCGGGCAGTAGTGGCGCATGCTTTTAATCCCAGCACTTGGGAAGCAGAGGCAGGCGGATCTCTGTGAGTTCGAGACCAGCCTGGTCTACAAGAGCTAGATCCAGGACAGGCTCCAAAGCTACAGAGAAACCCTGTCTCAAAAAACCAAAAAAAA